>AXNI01006427.1:0-24889 GCA_000498555.1 Heterococcus sp. DN1 | reverse complement strand
ACTACTGCTGCTACTGCTAGTGCGCCTCTCCCTAGCGCTGAAGGCAACCCTGCAGCAAGCAGGTCCTGGAAATGACAGAGTATGCATACAACGGTTGTTTATAAGTTTTGTTTCAGGGGTAGGCAATTACTATGTGCACCTTGCACATTGTAACATGATCCCTATGCGACGCGCCTTTAGGGTAATGCTGCTATATGCTTGAGCACACTATAGACGGTGATCGCACTACAACACCTTGCCATGCCTGCCATGATAGTATTCATGCACATGAACACTAGGTAGCTCTTTGGTGCATGTTTAAAGGAACATGCCATCATACTACACAGCGCACACGAGAGCCCTGCAAAGTGCATCTAGCTGTGATAAAGCAGAACATTAGTTCACTGCGCCTGGACAATACTGCCTACAACATGCGATCGAAAACAAACCCAACCACAATGCAACTTCGGTGCTATGCTTTGAAATGAATACCTCTGGGCTGGGATTGACGAATGTGACTACTGTGCCATCATCGGTTTTCACAGCGCGGCGCCCGCCCTTTGACCTCATCGGTAGCTCTGCTGCGGCTGCTGCATGCAGTACGTGTCGCGAAAAGCTGCTGCGCACCACAGCTGCTGCTGCAGGAGCGCTGAGAGCACTGTGTGCACTGCATGAAACGTGTAAGGTCGAAGCGCGCGGGGTGAGCCACGCACAAGCCAGAGAGAGCGCTACTGTGCTGATCGTTCTTCTTTGTCGTACCATCGCTAACAGCTGCAAGCGAGCAACGCAACCAAAAAAAAAGTCAAGCTGCATGATCTTCAACTTGGTCGATTGAGATGATGCTGCAGCCGTGGCGCAGCTGCTGGCACTGCAGGATGCTAGCTATCTGGTTATTGCTGCTTGTGGCAACGACATCAGCTTTTGCATTGCAAGCTGTGCAATCATGCACGTGGGTGACTGGGCTGTCTTTATCGAGCTCATTCACGCCTGGGCGCTCTAGCTTTGTGCCTGCGACTCATGCACTACATAGTGCTAATGCCTGGCATCGAGGCACGCGCCGAGTTCACCCTGCAGCTGCGTCGCGGAGATGCAGCAGAGCGATGCACATGTTCTTCGGACAAGGGGAGTCGTTCTTTGGCATCGGTCCAGCAGAAGCAGCAGTTGTAATGGCTGTTGGCTACTTTGTACTAGGACCTACAGAGCTCTACAAGCTTACAAAAGCTGTGGGCCAAGTCATTGGCCAGTTTAAAGATTTTGGACTTGGCACTGTCACCAACCTGCAGGCAAGTTTGCCATTTATCTGCATCAACATAGCAGAGAGCTGATGCTGAACTATGTCAGTGCTTGTACTACTTTGTTATGACTGTGCTGTGCAGGACATCATGGAGAAAGAGGTGTTGAATGCTGACGAGAAGGCCACAGGAGGACGCGGCTCTCTCGATCGCCTGTGGGGCAACGCTACAGGNAGGCGGCATGGGTAACAGCGCCAGCAGCGAGCCCCCTCCAGACGGCGAGGACGAGTACGAAGACATCTACGAGGACGGAGAGCTGGCTTCCCCTGCAGAGAAGCCAGAATTTTCTGCTGCGGTTGCAGCTGCGCAGGAGGAGCGGAGAGAGCACCGCAGCGAACTGCTAGCAGATGATAACAATGACGAATACGAGGAGGTAGATGTTGAGAAATTTCTGTCGCAGTCTACGCCCTCCAGCGGGTTTGCCTTCAGGAACACTGACAGGAACACTGAGATGGAGGCTGCTGCTGCTGCTGCAGGCACTAGCAGTAGCAGTAGTGCTAACAATAGTAAGGGCAGTAGAGGAGCTATAGGGGCGCCCCCTGCGAGCAAGTTTGCTGCTCAGATGAGCGGCGACTGGAACAAGCAGGTGCTGAGCGAAGAGGCTAAGAGCAGCAGCAGCAGCAGCAGTAGTCAGTTGGCGCATGATGTGCCGCAAGACATCTCAGCCTCTGATGATGCGGAGGGCCAGGAACCACTCAGCATTGACGAGCAGGTATGTAGTACAATCAACGATATGCATCGTTATATGACAGGGCAATTTGCGTTATCAAGACAGTGCAGTTTGTATTTGCGCTTATGGCACATATAGAGTGATGCTGATGCAGCACTAGAGTCGCAGCAGCTCTCTGCATATGCGAGTAGACTGAATATCAAGCCGCAATACCGTCAACATAACGCCATGCATTGTCAATTGTCATAGCCGTACAGTGGTGTGTGATATCTACAGCTATGGACAGCACAGTCGCTGACATCAGCACTGCAGCAGCTAACCGCCACTGCTACTGCTGCTACTGCTGCTACTGCTGCCACTGCTACTGCTATCTACTACAAATTACAGTTTGCGCGGCTGGAGCGGCTAGCAGAGCTCGAGGAAGAGAGAGCAGCAATGATGCAGAGGATAGATGCAGAGTTTGAAAAGAAAATGCGTGCTATGCGCGGTGAGCTCATGGACATTGTTGACCAGGACTACAAGAAGCGCAGAGAGACTCTGAATGCTGATGCCAAGGCCCGCAGAAACACTAAGGTGTAACAGCACGCTCACTTCTTGCTGCTGCTGGCTGCACTGTAGCGTGCAGCCTGCTAGTGCCACTACATAGAGTTTTAGAGATCACACAGACGCATACATCGCACTATGTAATAAGAGCTTGACTACATAGAAATCTGCAGTTGCTTTATAGTGCTCTCTGCGCAGTGTCTGCTTTGCGTCAGTGGCCGTCTGCTGCTGGCTGTTGTGCATCTCGAACGTTGTGCCTGCTGCTTTACCACTCTGTTATGCATCTCTTGCTGCAAACGTTATGCGCTGTGCACGACCACTTGACTGTGGCAGCTGCATGTACGCATTTTGGGTGTATAGCATACATTATGCTGTACAAACTCTGACTTCAAGGAGCCTGCTGAGGCTTAGGCGCGTCAGTTGTGTACTTGTCTACCAGCTGCAGCAGCAGAGAGTCTACAGCCAGGCGAGGCTCATTACGTGCAGCAGCTCTGTCTGTGCGCTCTGCTTCCCGCTGCTGCGCTTCGTACAGCGCTACTGCCTCGCGGTTCCACGCCCAGTCGTAGGAGCCTCGTGCATTCAGCTCAGGCAGCTTTGCCAGGTGCTTGAAAGCATCGCCAAGCAGGAAGGCAATCTTGTGCAGTCTGCTCTGAATGAGGGCTAGCGCTGAAGGAGACTGGTAGATAGTGCCATCCATGATGTAGTACACGCCTTGCACCTGCGCAAATACGCAGACCAAGAAGGATGCAGTAGATGTCACTTATCGCAAAACTGATGCAAGCGTATCTTGGCGTTCAAGGCCAGTAGGCCAGGATCAGTACAAGCAGTGTTGATGTTTGCAAGATCTACTCTGAGTACGGCGACATTGCAAGCACATAACATTCTGCCATACCTCTGCGTTGATACGGCTGCGACGGAGCTGCTTTTTGATTACAAAAAGGTGCCTTAGAGGCGGCGCAGCGCCAGCTGGGGGGGCAGGTCCTTCAGGAGGCAGATTTGCAAGCACGTACTCAATCCCTGTCATATTCTTCATTGCTGCAGTAGGGTCCAGCCCTTGCATGCGGCACTGTTCATTGTTGCTAGATCTGTCGTAGAAGGGGCTGAGAGCGAAGTAGTCTAGGGCGCTCTCACGGATGAGAGGGAACGAGCGTAGCCAAGTCGTGTCTTGGAATGACAGCTGCGTTTGATCATCCACTGTCGACATCGTCAATGTGTGCTAATGCTAGCAACACATTCCCAGCAAGCAAACTCCACACCAGGTGACTCACCACATTTTTGCGCGCTGGATAGAGATGGAGCCATGCGAGGTAAGCAGCCTGTGCCTATACTTGCTGCTGTTTTGATCATGTTTGCTTAGCGTCGCGACCAATTTAGTGACCTTATGCAACTCAAATGTCTCCTTGCAGGATCCTGCGTGCTCTGACAAGCTCGACATGCTGCGCAAGATGATGCGGCACAACAGCAAAGTGGCAGCAAGCAAACAAAAGAGGCCACTCGCAAATGACCCTCCTGAGCGCGACTCTGAAGAAGGCTGCCCGCTAGACAAGCGAGAGCTGGGCCAAGCCACGTGGGGCCTGCTACACACAACAGCAGCGTACTACCCTGACGCGCCTACAGAAGCTCAGCAGACTGCAGCTAGCAATCTCATTACAGGGCTGGCTGCTCTGTACCCGTGTAGCTATTGCGCAAAAGACTTCCAAAAAGAGGTCAAGAAGTCGCCTCCTGCAGTAGCTTCCCGCGAAAAGCTGTCGCTTTGGATGTGTGAGCAGCACAACATTGTCAACAGAAAGCTGGGGATGCCTGAAGTGCAGTGCACTCTAGAGCTGCTTGACAGGCGATGGAAGAAAGGGCACAAGGGCTGCTTTCCAGATGCTGATACTGCTGACAGGCCAGTTGATGCATAGCATCAGTTGATTATAGCTGAGCTGTCTGATAGCAACACCGTATGTTGAGCGAGCGAGGTTTGCATCGCAGTGACACTGCTTTGGGAGAGCTTATGTACATAGCGAGTGTGCATAGAGTGCGCACTTCAGAAGCAGCAGTTCTAATGCACATGCATTTGTTTTGCAACCATCACAGCGCCTCACCTAGGCAACACATATCTAATACACACAGCTCATAAAGTGATTTGGTACGTTGAAGTATGGACCAGTATCGGCTTGTCTGTGTCAGTTTGCACTCTTGCTGCTGCTCTTCGGTATTCAATGGTAGTCACACCAAAGCATCAACTGCAGCGCATTCACATAGAGCACAAACTGTGCCACAAAGCACAAAACACATGCATTACTGTAACACAGTGCTCGACTACAGGAAGGCGTTGTGTAAATGTGTGTTCAATCCAAAGCACTGACGTGATTGTACAACGTATGATTGAGATCTGGCACAATGTGCTGTCACGCTCTCGCCCTATACGCAATCTCACTACCTTATGTGAATCATAACGGGGCTAGTTACATGTGCTCACAAAACAGCTACTACAGACGAGATCAAACTGTGTTACTGCGAGAAGGTCCAGCTACGGCTACTATATAGTATGCACATGAGAGAGGGACCTAGTACTGCCAAAAACAAACATATACTACTTATACTGCTTACTTCAGTGCCACGTGTTGCCACGTATTACTCAATAAAACACATCACTGTACAGTCTGCGCTGCACCTGGTTGCGTGCTGCTACTGCTGTGATCAGCGCTTGTGCTGCTAGTAGCACTGCTGCTAGTACTGCTGCTGCTAGTACTGCTGCTGCTGCTAGTGCTCGCTGTCTTAGCTACTGCTGCGTTGCGAGGCCTCAAGCAAGCTAATGTCTCATTGACTAGCGCAGCAACCTGCAATGCGACAACATGCAGCAGATACTAGATGCTGTTAGAAGCAGTGTTAAGACCCGTGGAGGCTATACAGCGATTACGAGAGCAGCACTGATACGACTCCGTACTATGTGTGCCAAAGCGCATGTCAAAGTAGTATATGCTGCTTCAAAGTACGACTTTTCAGCTGTTGTAAGTGCTCACTACTACTAGTAGTGTGCTTCCGTATCAGGCACACGCTGCTACGAATTGGCAACAGACTGTGAACGGTACCGCAGCGCAGCACTACTGTGATGTAGATTTGCTCATGAAAAGGGCGCTCACCTCATCGCAGAGGCAGTCTGACTGCAGCAGCGCAGCCTCAAGAGCTTGCTCTGTAGTCAGGTGCTCCTCACTGCTGCTACTGCTACTGCTACTGCTGCTACTGCCACAGCTGGCCAGCGCTGCAGCAAGGCTCTCTGGCGTTGTAGCAGCAGCAGCAGCAGCAGCACCTCCTCCAAGACTGTTACCACTACTACTGCTACTGCTACTGCTGAACTTCCAGGAAGCTCTAGGAGAGCACAGCGGCGACAGCACAGGGAGGGGAGTGCTTGCTGCTGCCCACTGTCTCGCATCATCATTCACAGTGGATGCAAGCAGATCGATCTGCTCCAGCAGCTGGCTGCAGTGACGCGACAGCGTTCTAGGCGCGTCACCCAAAGTGGCGCGTCGCGGAGGGGGAGTCACTGCAGGTGTGATGGGCTCGTAGGCGTTCCAGTACTCCTCGCTCTCGCTGCTGCCGCTGCCGCTGCGGCTGAGCAGCTTGTCCCCGTGCAGAGCGCACTTGCTGAGGGGCACGCTGACGTCAGGCAGCGTCAGCTCTGCGCTGGCCAGCAGAGGCCCTCCTAGCAGTTTGACCTGTGTGAACACTGCTGTCAGCCGCTTCTGCAGAACTGTCATCAGGACAGAGTGCGGCTTCAGCAGTGCAGCTACGTCCAGCTGCACAAAGCCCTCCTGTTGCAACGCGTCGCAGCACAGTAATAGCGTTTATGTTTAGAGCTTTGCAAGTTATCTTCTACGTACGCAAGCACTAGCACACTCGCTGCAGGCTGCTACTACATGCTTTCAGAATGAAATTGCTATCGCACATCGCGTATCAGAGCGTGAATGGCAGCCTTCACAAATAGAATGAATGAATTATACTGAGACGCTCACCTGAGCATGCTGCTGCACTTCCTTACTGACCAGGTCGTTATACAGGAAGTGAGCAGTTTGCGCCTGCGCTACAACAGCATCGAGCTGAGTGAACAGTTCCAGCTTGTAGCTGCAGAGTAATAGCCTGCCCAAGAAGGTCAGCCGCTCGCTAGACAGAGCGGTCATGTCTGCACGCCGCTTCGTCCAGGCACCGCCGATGACAGAAGCCAAGGCGACCATCCTGACGAGGTTTTCTAGGGCCTCAACATTCGCCTCGAGGCTAGCTTTGGCTGTTCCTTCTAAGCACTCAGTTGCTAGCAGCACTGCCACCCTCACTTCTGTCGTCAGCACACGCTCTTCCTCTCGATTGAGTAGCATTAACTCAGCTGTTTCAAGCCCATTGCCTGCCTTTACCATCGCGCTGAGCTACTCTCTGCTGGTTTGCGTTTTGAAAGCACTCCGTAGATCTAAGTTCTGCCGAATGCAGCCAGAAAGAACGTTGTGCTGCAAGTGATTGGGCTAGGTTGTGCTCTTCTGTATGTGTATGGTGCACACACACACACGTGCACACGCTCGAACAAGCTCTGCTCGAAAAGACGTTGGCACCTGTGTTGATATTCGTCACAACAGCACTCTGCAACCACCACCTTGCACGAAGAGCACCAACACACACACACGAAGTCACAGCAGCCGGTCATCAGTATCAGATTCGAAGGTAGTGTAAACACCAGAGATTTCAAAATATGTATGTATATGTCGTGTAGAGTTTGGTAACTGCCAAGCATGCAGCGCTGCACTTGTACAGCATATGCTTGTGAAAGTCACCAGACAGCTACAAGCTCATGTGCTGCAGTCACCGCATGCAGCTGCATCACAGTGCTAGCTGCAGACTGTGCACTGCTGCGAAAGTGCTGCTAATGCTACTGCTGCAAAACTGCTGCTGCAAAATCATTGAGCTGCTGCTATTGCTGTGATCGCTCAGCTCTCACACCACCAGTACATTATGAGTGCATCAACTACACGTTATGAAAATAAGCCTGGCCCTCCTCAACCGCGCACCCTATTGCTAGGAAAACAAATATTGAGATAGCTAAAATGCCTAGCACTTTTAGCGCACTTACTATCTCTCTGTAAATGTATGCTAGACATGAGCGAAACCAGCTGCTGTGGCTACTGCTGCTGCTGCTGCTGTTCTGATTACTTTCACTAGCATTAGCAGCACTAGGTATGTCACTGTTGCTGTTGCTGCCAGTGTTGCTGCTAGTGTCACTGTTAGAATCAGCAGTCATGCTGTCACTGCTGCTGCCACACTTGGCATCGCTGTTACTGCTGTGGCTGCTGCTGCAGCTGGTGCTGCTGCTGTTGTCGCTCGAGCTGCTGCTCTTCTGTGCAGCAGCAGTAGCATCCCGCGGTCTAACACTGCTGCTGCTGCTACTGAAACTGTGCTTGTTACGTACAGTAGCACAGTAATAGTAGTCTATAGGGCAGCTTGCGTGCACACCAGGTGGCGTAGTCTGAGAGTTCCTGCACTGCACTGGGCTCTGTAGACCCCATTCTCTGTCATGTAAGTAACGCTCACTTTGGTCTGACAGCACTGTGTAGGCCACCTTGAGAGCTAGATACTCGCCAGGGTCATGTATTGCAGTCTCTGCAAGCTGCTTGTATGACGCCTCAATGTCTGCTATTGTGGCGGTATGCTTTAGCCTCAGTACATCGTATTGCTCTCCTGCAAGAGGAAGAGCGCCCGTGCAGCAGTACAGAAAGAGCATGGATCAATTGGCGTGAAGGCGCCAAGTGCAACTTTGGAAGCAGACCTTACGCTAAACTGAAAACAGAGCAGACTTCTTGACGCAGCGCCTTTGAGCATCAAGAGATGACGATTTTCTTGCAGCAGTTCCAACCTTGTAGTAGCTGAGCGCTCGCAATCGATGCACTTGAAGTCCATAGTGCAATCGATGTTACCAACAGAGCTCGTAGCGTGAACATTGTGGCACAAACTCAGAGTCGCTGAAAACGCAGAAGCTCAGCACAAGGCTGCCAGCAGTACTCAGCAGCTCAGAGAACGAGCACATGGGTGAAGAGTCCAACGGTGGTGTAGGTGACTCGCCCCTGGATTTCTTCGTGCACTGGAGTGTGGCACAGACCGCACTCCCTGAGCCTTATGTAGGCTCATAATGAGCAACGCTCAACACGCGCTAGAAGTTGCGAGGAGTTCCGCAGTCGAAATTTGTGCTGAGTAGCCTCTCTACAAGAAGGCCCTCTGCATGTGACTGCAAGGCTTCCTGGCGCTGAGAGAAAGGTTGAACCAGTTGCCGCCAAGGCTGTGCCAAGCCAAGGTGCAGACAGTGCTCGACACGCTGCGAATGACTGGCTTAGTGCAATACGCTTTTTGGTGCTGCGAAGAGGAGTACTACCAGTTCTAAAGCGGGCAGACACAACCTGCGCCTGTGTTGTCAGCGCTCTCAGCAAGGACCTGCGAGCGCGCTCAGAGGAGATCTTTGCAATGCAGAACCGTAGTGCAGCACTACGAGTTGAGCACGAGCTGCGTTAGCCTGTCAATGAACTGCAGCTCGCAGAGGCTATTCAATCGCTGAAAAGCTGCATGAGAGTAGATGTGAGCCTTGAGAAAGGGCCCGTTCATGCTGTTGTGAGAGCTGCTATTGAGAGCTGAGCAGAGCGATATAGTGTGCAGAGAGTATGACTGCTTCATACCTCGCAGTGCAGTGACAGCGCATGCATGGACATAGCGAGCACGCACATGCAGAGCACTGCAGCATTGCAGAGCGCGCTGAGTAAGCATGTGAGCAAGAGCAGCAGCGCTCAGTCACGAGCGTGAAGCAGCAGAGACACAGAGGCACACTACATGAGCAGTAGTAGTGTACACAGCATGAACTGCTCGGTGCTCACTCTCGTCTTGAGCTGCTGCAAGCAGCTGCTGCAAGCAGGATAAGAGCTGCTGCGTAAGCCTTCAACAGCATAATGCATAGCAACTGAAAGTATTTCGTGTCTCTCATTGTGCACGGCGCTCGCTTGGTTGCTGTTGCTACTTTCATGTCGCACATCAATTGCGTGTGAGCTCGAGGTCCAAGTGTACTGGCGCCTTAAAAAAAATTCCCTTGCTTGATCGACTATCAGCAGCAATGATCTTCGGATCCAACAGATCATTGTGATCGACTAACAATAGCGTCCATACTTACAACACACATCGCATATCACTATGAGTATCATTGACAAAGTGCTGCATTGTACCGCAGTCCAGTATGCCACAGCAAACTGCTTGCTGCTGCTACTGCAGAAAACGCTGCTATGACTGATGCTGCTGCTACGGGATTGCCGCAACTGTACACAATGCGGTGCTTGAACGCACTTGCTGTTTTCGGTCTGTGAACTCATGTACAGAGAGACCAGCGGAGTCTTCAGCTATATCATCAGCTAAACGGCCAGTAGCAGATGGTACAATACATGCGCACCGATCGAGGTCTGTGCACACCGAAACTCAACCTCTTTTGCCTTAGTTGCTGCTGCTGCTGCTGCCGCTAACACTACCACCACTGCTGCTACTGTAATCACCATCGTTGCTAACGTCGGGAGGAAACAGCATCACTTCACTACGCGTCATCATTACTGCTGCTGCTGTTGCTGTGTCAATGATGCCGCCGCCGCCAATGCTAACACAGCAGAGCTATCTGTGTTGGCACTTGTCAGCCAGCAACAGTGTAGTGCTACGCAGCGCAACTTGCATTAGCAACAGCACTAGGTGGTGCGGCATCCTGTACACTGCTGGGGTCGGAGTGAGCTTCTTGTAGCGCAAGCTGCCTATCGTAAGCTTCGCGCGTATCAGGGTCCGCAAGCAGTATAGCGTAGGCCCATCTCACAGGTAGATACTGATCTTTATCATGTATGGTAGCCTTCACCTGTCGTTTATAGGCAGCGTACATCTCAGCAGAAGTGGCTGTACGAGCAACGCCCAGCACCTTATAGTAGTCAACACCTGCTTTCGAGAGCACGAGCACGCATTTAATACAGATATGAGAGAGGACGATGCAATTGAGTGTGAAGACTACCAGCGCACGAAGCGAACACAATAAACTTTGCAAGGTATCGACTGCGAACGCATCGACAAATCGCCCTTCAGAATGCATGAGTGAGATAAGTTGCACGCAGCAGCACTAACCTTGATGTCGTCCTGCGCTCACATCGAGCCCCTTAAGAGTTCTAGGTGCTGCGGCGGATCTTGCATCAGGTGTAGCTGGCGCATTATTCCTGACAGGGCCGTGTGTTGAATGAGCTCCCTGCAGCACAAGGTTCCTATCGTAAGCCTCGCGGCTACCAGGGTCCGCAAGCATTGCGTAGGCTTTTTTCACAGGTAAGTACTCATTGATATCATGTAAGGCAGCCTTCGCCTCTCGTTTATAGGCAGCATATATCTCAGCAGAAGTGGCTGTACGCGCCACGCCCAGCACCTCATAGTTATCAGCATCTGCACTCGAGAACAAGAGCACGCAAATATTGCATGTAAAAGAGAGCACTGCAGCCCAAATACATAGCAAGAGGTCGAAGCTGCGAACTGATCAGATGAGCAAACTTCGATGGCGCCCTGAGAGATACGTTGCAAAATCTATTGCTCACCTTGCTGTTGTTGTGCACTCGCAGCGAGCCCAAACAATGTGCATGTAAACAAAAGCACTAAAACTGCAACGAGGCGTGCACACATTGATTCTATTGCAATCAATAAGATGCAACTAGCAAGTCTCAGCTCGAAGCTGCAGCCTTCAGCACGTGCAACAGGAAACACTCAAACGGCCAAACGGTGACTCGCCGAATCTTGGGTTTTTTTGAGAGCCTTTGGGGAGGCGAGGGCTGCACTTTCTGAGCCTCAAAGTTTTATGTAGACTCATAATGAGCAATGTGCGACACGTGCTGGAAGTTGCAACAAGTCCAGCAGTTGAAACACTTGTGTTGAGTACAGCCTCGCTAGCATAAGCGCCTTAGAAGTAACTACAAGACTTTCTGGCGCTGAAAGAGGAGTTGAATCACTTGCCGCCAAGGCTTTGCCAAGCCGAGGTGCAGAGAGTGCTCGACACGCTGCGAATAACTGGCTTAGTGCAATACGCTGACAGCGCTGGTGCTGCGAAACAAGCCTCACCGGTTCTAAGAAGGGCAGACACAACCTGCTCCCGTGTCATCAGCGCTCTCAGCAAGGACCTGCGAGCGCGCTCAGAGGAGATCCTTGCAATGCAGAACCGTATTGCAGCACGACGAGCAGAGCGAGCGCTGCGTTAGCCTGTCAATGAGCTGCAGCCTGCAGAGGCTGTCCAGATGCTGACGAGCTTTATGAGAGTAAATAAGAGCCTAGACGAGCGACTTTCCTAAGCTGTGTCGAGAGTTGCTATTGGGAGCTGAGCAGAGCGACATAGTGTGCATGCAGAGAGTGTGATCGCTTCACACATTACAGCGACATCAGTGACAGCGCAAGCAGTGCTGCTTATAGCGAGCACAGCTGATGCGTGCACACAATAGCACTGCTAAGTGCTGCAAGCAGCATGCAAGCGAGCAAGAGCAGCAGCGGTCGTGTCAGAGAGCAGAGGAACACAAGGCATACTGCATGAGCAGTTGCAGTGAATACTGCACAAACAACTGCTCAGTGCTAAGTATCAACTCGAGCTGCTGCGAGCTGTACAAGAGCTGCTACCTAAATGCTTCAACAAACCACAATGCACGGCAACCAAAGTGTCATAGAGTCTTGTTCAAATCTGGGGTTCACGATGTCTGCTTTCATCGAGTTGTTGCCCTCTGCATTGTGTCCCTTTAGCATGCGACAATGCAGCGTTCATTCACGCTCAATTCAAATAGGTTGGTGCTGGTCAGCAAGCAACATCAGTTGACTAGCAGTGGCAGCAGCACAAAGCTTAAGAGCAGCGAAGCAAATGACGTGTATTGACGCTCCACAATAGATCTTTGATTGATATATATCTGTAATGTGCATTTGATCGCTTTCCAAGCGTATAGCGTCAGCTAACAACCTGCTACTGCAACTACTCTTGCTAATTAATGTGTTTAATACGTGCTACTGCAGTGTACTGGCGTAGAACGTACTCTATCTCACTGGCATTGTAGCTAGCAAACATTCAACTATGCAAAGCATGCACGCTACATGCCTACTCGATACACAGTCGTGTATGCGCCGCACTCTCTACCACTTCTTATTGTTGTTGCACTACAGTTAGGGCAAGCTCTGCAAGAGTGTATCGCTTGCAATTAGGCTGAACCTTAAAAAAACCTCTCACACACAACTACTTAACATTGAGATAACGTGCTCAACATTGGAGACACTGCGCATTTGAGAGCATAACTAATATACACAGTACTAAAAGTAAGATCAAACCTCCCCTCCTTCATCGCAGATGATGCCATTAGTCTTGCCATAGCCTGCACATCTGCTCGCTTCTCGCTTCTTGCTAATCATCTGCAGCGCTGCACGCCAACGCTTAGTGAGGCTGCCTGATGTACTGTGTGCATGAGCAGCACGTCATATGAAGCATGCGAAGCACCGTGTAAGAAAGCACGCTCGACGCAGAAGCCTGCAGCTCAATGTGATACTCATTCATTGTGAGATGCAATACCGGTGAGCAACCAATAATACGCATTATCAATACTAGGGGAAGTGCAGTGCAGTGCAGTGCCGTGAAGCATGATCTGCGGCTTACCTGAACGCGCCCAACCGCTTTGGGCGGGACAATCAAGATCGCCTCTCTTTGAAGCCAGGCATCAATGCTCAGCGCATTGCAGCGCCAGCAAGCGGCAGCAGCAGCAAATTTGGCAGTTGCACCAAATGCTGTCACAAAACGTCAGGTGTTTTCACTGAACCAAGGACCTCAGACTTCAGCATTTGCACCGTCGAAGGGCTGCAGCACCTCCTGAAGAGCGCTGCTTGCGGCCATGCAGCTGCCTGCTTTGTCTACTTATAGCTGCATCAGAGTCACTGCAAGTTGAGAGCTCTTCAGAAGTCTTTGCAGCTTTCACTCATACAAAGCGCCATGAAGCCTGTGAGTGCTGCTACAGGGGCTCCAGCCACGCAGCTTCTTGATTGGTAAGCCCTCTGTTCATCTTTCGCAGCAGCTGAGCTTTCACGACTAGCAAGTAGCTCTATCGTTGCAAGTTTCCCTCTGAACATGCACTGAGCCTTGCCAAGCTCTAGCAGAGAGGCAGTAGCATGCACAGCAACAAGAGCTTTGATAGTTGCTGCTTGCTGCACTGTATGTAGGCAGCAAGAATGATCTTCGGCATGACTGGGGAGAGTCACACTGATCTTTTTGGGGTGCGTTCTCGTCCTCGTTGTGCTGCCCTTTTGCAGCGATGACAGGCGCACTGCTAGCTTTCAGAAGTAGTAGCAGTAGCAGATGCAGCAGCAGCAGCAATTACAGCAGCAGGTGCCGCAGAAACTTGAAGGAGCATGAACCATTCCTTACTTTCTTCATGGGCGCATCCCACTTCGTTGGCTGTCGTCATTCACTCTTTGCTGCAACCCGCAGAGAGAGTTTGATACAGCAAGCAAAGAGTTTCAGCTGCAGAAGCTGTTGTGAGGTGCGTGCTCTGCTGCTTCTCAGCACTACTGCTGCAGTGCTTGTGATCGAAGCGATCGACACCACCGCATTCCGTCACAGCAGAGCGCTGCAGGCTTGCTCTGCACAGCGCAGCGCTTCGCAGCCCACAGTAGAGCTCTCAGGCTTGCTACAAGGAGTGCAGCTGCTCTTGCAGCCTGCTGCTGCAGAGCGCTCGCTTTGATTGAACGGAGAACGTTCGAATCGAAGGTTTCGAGCTCTGCGACAGTGGTGGCAGCATGAGTGCTTCCAAGCTCTCTTGCACCAGCTGGCCTGCAGCAGCAGTGCTGACAAGCTTGTGAGCGCCTTGCTGCGCTCTGGCTGCAGCGCTGCTGTGCAAACCGGCTTATCTCACGGCATTTCGGCGTTTGCCGCAATCTTCTGCCAACGAGTGCGATTGATCACTTATAGCTTATGCTAACCACATGACATACACTGCTCACCTCTTGTCTCACTCACCACAGGAGCGATACAAAGCATGAGGGCTTGGCAGGTTGCAGCATCTGTGCTGCTGATGCTGGTGGCCACAGGTGCAACAGAAGCGCAGGGACATGACATGAACATAGTCAAGGTGCGTGAACTGTTCAGCACCATCTCTTTCGCTAGCAGCGTGTGCAACAAGAGCTGCATCAGCTGCATCATCGTGTTAGTCAGCTGCATCACTAGCACAGCAGCGATATCCGCAAGCTTATCGGCCATTATGGTCTGTCCTTAACTCTATAACTGCTTCTTGCACACAGCTGTGCTCAGCTGCGCCGCGGTGCATGCGTGTCCATCACATACATGTGTCTCAAGCCTGCGTTACATACATGCTGTGCCACTGCAGTAGTTCGCAGCTTACATGCTCATTGTGATGTGTGACTCTAACACTGCTCTGCCTGTGCAACTTGAATTCCATGCTACATTGCTGCTGTCAATGCCATTCAGCAGGAGGAGGTGATAGTACAGGGAAGGAGTCTATGGCATCCCTTGACATGGCTGCAGCCTAGCAAGGTGAGCTACTCTGCACGCGCCTTCCTACTACGACCGTTCCTCATGAACGCACGTTCCGACGAAGTGACACGCCCAATCCCTAACACTGCATAGCGCATCCCCTCAGCCTATGGCCCACTGGTTACTGCTGCTCAGCCATACAGTCTGTAAAGCAATAGAACGTTCTCCTACTGCCAGGAAGTGGCGTGTCACCTCTGAAATCTGAACTTCAAGTTGAAGCTGCGCGCACTGACCCTGTCTCTGCTTAATGCAACACTGCCACCCTACGCCTTGCTTCACGCATGATCTCTGATAAAGCAGGACCTGGTCAATGCGCAGGCCTTGCTGAACTCTACTGTGAGCCAATTAGACGAGTGCAGATCCAACTCCACGCAACTAGTGCAAGAGCTAACCGGCTGCCGGTCAGAGCTGTATATTGAAAAGGGAGATGTAGTGCTTCTCAAGAAGATGGTACAGACCGGAGGAGTGATGGAGGTGCAAGCACGGAAAGAGACACGACAGGTATGACTGCCACGTCAGAGTACCATGCCACGTCACTATGCCACGTCACTCCACACAAGCATGTACACTGGAGCTACTGCTCACACTGCGAGCTCAGCCTGCATGCATGCAGAGCACTGCACAAGTTCAGCACGCGCGCTTAGCTGCACTTATAGTTGTGAATGATGTGTGCTTGAGGTGATGTGTGCTGTAGCATTGTACTGACAATCTGACGTGGCACATTGCTCTCTCTCTCTCTCTCTCTTTCTCTCTCTCTCTTTGTTGTGCTTGTTATGCTCGGTGTAACTGCAGGCTGAAGAGAAGGTGGTTGAACTGACTGACAAGGTTGGTGAACTAACCCTGCTTACACTTAGTGCTTACTAGTGGCGTGTCACACCTGAGATGTTCAACCTGTTGAACTAGCACTTGCACATCCTAACACTTTTACATCTATGTGTTGATGGCTTGCTGTGTTCTGCTGTGCTGTTCTACTGCAGTTTGACACCTGCACTGAGCGCCTGGACGCGTTTAGGTACAGTGCGCGGGTTGTCTCTGCGCATCGAGACAGACTGAAGGATGAAGTACGTGCAGCTGAGCAGGACAAGAAACAGGTACGTGGCACCAGAGGCGCGTCACTCTTGTTACCAACTTCAACGAGATTCACTACAGAGCACACAGTAGTAGTTCGTAGTAGTTCGTACACAGCAGTACAACCTGTGCAACGGTGTTACGGACCCGTGGCTGAACCGTTAAGCTTCAGACTGACCACGTGGCGTGCTGACGTGTCTGTTGTACCGCTGCTGTTTGCTGCTGTTATCCTTGACACTTTTTACTGCAGTGCATGAGCGATACTCAGAAATTAGAGAGCACAGTTGGCGACATACGTGTAGAGATGAGTGAGCTACAAGACAAGGTTGCAGGGGAGATCAACGATGTAAGCACTGCTTGTGGCGAGCACCCTTAGTACTACTACCTACAGATATTTTCAGTCTCTATCACTGCTCTGCATGCTGCAGCATTGTGTAGTTGAGCGCTCAGTGACAGCTGTAGGTACTGTGATCTGTTGAGCTGGTATGATGTGGCGCGATGGCACACAGTAGCTGACGGCACTGCTGTCACTGCATTGTTCTCCTCCTGTGCGCTGTTCTTTGTTGCACACTACAGGCGTCTGTGCGTGTCAAGGCATGCGAGAGCACGCAGGAGTTCTACAAGCTGGGTGCGCAAGCTGCTGAGCGCCAGCTGACTGATTGGACTGCTATGCAGGCTATTCACACACACAAGGTAAATTATTCAGCTGTTAAGAGTACTGTACAGTGCACCACAGTATACATGCACTGCTGTGTGCTCTTTACTATGTGTATTCATAACATATAAGTATATGAGTGTGTACGTATATGGTGACTCGCCTATGCTGTATGACGTGGCGTTCTGTGGCCTTCTGCATGCACGGTTGAACGTTGATACTTCTGTTGACACAGCTGGAATCTCGAATCTGGCTTCAGGACATGGAGATTGACTCTTTAGACTCTGTGAAAGGTGTACTGCTAGGGGCTAACGCTGCGCTTGTCACTGAAGTGAGTGCGATATCTATCTTATGATATACTAACGTGTTACTTATCGTACTGCATAGCATACAGCTGTCTGCTGAGTTGTGCTATCTGATCACTTTCGTCCTCTTTATCAAGTTAGTGATAAGTTCTAGCAGATGCACATGTAGTTGCTGGTGCACAACTGTCTACTGTGTTGCTGGTGCACAACTGTATAGTGTTTGTGTATGTGTACAACGGTGGTATCACTGCCACTGACTGCTGCTACCACCACTGCTGCTGACTACTGTGTGCATACGTTACACTCCAACGGAACAGGTTGCTGAGAAGGATGGCATCATTGCTCACCAAGATGAAGTCATAGCTGACCTTGCGCTCACTAAGGGTGAGCAAGCTCATGAGATTGAGGAGCTTAAGGCCAGGCTTGCCAACAAAGATGCTGAGATTGCTGAGGTACTTTCAAATTCAACCACATGAAGTCTTACTTCAAAAGCACTTAGTTGAAGTATTACTTCAAGTTCACATACTTGAAGATGATCATTAACTGCATTCACTTGCAGTTGTCTTCCAATGTGTTGTGCTTTGTGCGCTCTTGTGCGAGAACATGTGCTCATGTGCATTGTGCGCACACTACTGCACAGCTCTAACCAGCATACTGCACACTGCTGTTGTACATTATGCGTGCATGTTGCAACAGAAACTGGCCTCTGCTAAAAAGGAGTACAATGTGTTGTCCAACATGTACGACACTGCAGTAGAGGTGAGAGATCTCATCCTTCAGGGCGGCAGAGTCCAGCTGAAGAAGGCTAAAGCCAAGTATGAAGCATACACACAGAGCCTAATGGCTGATTATTAGGCGGCATCAGATAAGGTATGTCACTGCAGCATATACACTGGTATAAGCCTACTGTGGTACTCAAGCACTGCAGTATGCTTCGCTGCACAACAGTACTACTGTACAGCTGCAGTATACTACTGCAACAGTATGCTTTGTGTTGCACTTTGCTTAACTGCTGTGTGCACTGTGCTATCATACACTCACACCACTAATACTAAACACACTTCCTTCTTCTACGCTGTGCTGCTGTATACTATCATTACACCACTACAGGCAGATCAAGTACTGCAGGAGAAGACAGCTGAAGCAGGGGCTCTGAAAGTTCAAGTAGATGAACTACAGGTTAAAGTTGGTAAACTGAACCAGGATGTGCTTGAGACACGTGAACAACTTGCATCCTCAAAGACTCAGGTTTAGATAGCTACACACTTCAGTATATCACTACAAACTAGCTCTGCTAGTACTGTGCATTACAGCTTACAGCATGCTGTATAGCATAGCTCGCACGTAAGCATGAACACACTAAGCGCTTACAGTGAGCTCACATGAGTACATACACTTGCTCTTATATGTAGCATTACTTGTTTGCGTGGCTTGTCACCATGTCTGTAGAAGTGTGACTCGCCTTCATACAAAGTTACTTGGGTATATACCTACTAACACTTTGCAGACTGCTGCTGCGCGCTGCTGCTGCTACTACTGCTGCTGCAACAACAACAGCTGGACACTAGTGAACAGGCAATCTCCACACTGAATGATGAGCTCGACATTGCTAACATCAAGATCACCGAGCAGGCTGCTATCATTGAGACACAGAAAGCTACTGCTGATAGTACTGCAGTTGCCCATGCTGAGGTAATACTAACTGTTGTCACTTCAACTTCGTTTACTTGAACTTTGCAAGTGCACTTACTTGAACATGACTCTGCACACTCTTAAAGTATAATCTAAACACTGGGTTGTGCTGGTAGCTGCTGTGCTTTGCTACATGCGTGTGTGTTGTGTGTACACGAGCTTTCACTGACTTACATGTACACACCACTACTGCTGTTTTGTGCAATACTCTGTACTGCTACTGCATTACTGCACACTACAACAGGAGATCGCTAGTGCTAAGGATGCTTACAGTGCCATCACTGAGATGCTGAGCATCGCTGAAGAGAACCTGAGCTCCGCAATTGATGAGAAGCGATGTATTGCTAGTGACATTATCGAAGAATATAATGAGATGGCTTCAGATGAGCTCAAGTTCGCTAAGGCAACAAATAACATGGTAAGCTACACGTTTCTAGCAGTGGTACAGTGTATACTTTATGCATGCAGCCACTGCAATATACTTCTGGTACGAGGCCGTATCATATGCTGTAGTGCTATGCTCATACATACTATAATGTGCTTTACAGTTACACGCATACATGCATGTATGTACTATTGGATACAGTGTGCAGCAGCACTTGCTAAACACGAACACACGCTGTAAACTCATTTGTTCATACTTACAACAGCTCAAGCGACGGCTGCACGATGCAAATGAGCTGAACAAAGGTCAAGCTATTCACATCAACAAACTTCAATCTGACAATGCACAACTGACACTGGATTTGTACAATATGTTTGGAGCATTGGTACTCTCAAAGTCCAAGGTATGTACGCACATAGCTCGGCACAATAGCTACAAGCATACTTAAGATCACAGTCATTGGCATGCCTTACAGTGTTGTTGCAGCACTTGCAATCAAGTACGCATGTGTTAAGTGATGCTGAGTAACAGTATAGTACAGCATATACTTACAAGCTGTTGTACACTTCATGCTTTGCTCTATACACAGACTATGGCATTACTAACACTAGTAATTGCAGAAGAATACAGTTGGGCTGGCGTGTCTATATTAACTATCATGATGGTGCTTATTGCAACATGGTACTTCAATATAGTTGGCATCATCACCAAGGTATGTCCACGTATAGCACCAGCGTTTCGAATGTAATACTTGCATTACTGTGCATGTTAGCCACTTTTATAGCGCAAGCTACTAAACACTGACTGCTTGTGCCGCAGTGTTGTGTTATACTACTGCTACAGCTACATCTCTTGCTCATTGACTAACACCCCACGTCTCTACTTCTGTCACACTATATGTATTTCTGCTACTACCGCTACTGTACAGTGCTTCTCAAAACTTTGTCAAGTCACTGCAGAGGATTGAAAAGATTGACGCACCTAAGCCATTGAAGCAATACACACATCAAGTATCATTAGCACCTGTACAAGTGAAGTTTGATGAAGATACAAAGGCACAATTCGTAAGCCTTGCTGGAATCAGATGGGGACGACGTTCTACCTTTATACTAAGTGGTGGTGCACTACACTTCCTCTACATGCAGGTTTGCACATCATTCACATTATCATCTGACTATTGCTATACCTCACTGCACTAACGATTGCATGTACTTGTTGTCGCACATTGTACATACTAGTGTACTTCTCTTGTATGCTGCTATTGATTGACACTACTACATGTTGTATTGCTTGCACTACTGCAGACTGAGTGCTGCCTGTGCTAACATATGCGCTCACTGTGTTACATTATATCACTACCATATGTTGTACATCACAACAGGTTACAATGTTTGCATCAGCTGCATCCCCATGCAATCTGGTGGCTTTCTTGGGTAACAAGCATGCTAGTGACAGCATAACAGTAGTGTCAAGCTCCTCAGGTGTTACTGCCATGCCATTCAGCATGACTTGGTATTCTTCTCTTTTCTGCAAGGTGACATGCCATTACTTACACTACATATATCTATCTACTGCTTTCTAGTATGTGCATTAGTGTTGTGTGTGTGGTATCACACTATACTATGTTTAAGACTGCACTATCAGATTTGTGTGTGCTGTGTACAGAGTGACATGCCATCGGTGACGCGCCATAGCTACCTTTTAGTGCACATTTTCACGTATACATGTATGCCCTATTACTGTACTGTGCTGCACTTCACTACACTATGCCACATCTAGTGCTGCAACTAACACTCATATGCTCGTTATACTTGTTGTACAATCCTTATACGCTGTACACATACATTGACATACACCATTACTATGTACTACACAGCCGGGTAACCGCTGGCTAAGGATGGAGTGGGAACTACAGTTTGCTGAACATGTTCAACTAACTGAAGTTCTGACCGTTGCAAAGAGTACCATCACTGAGCTGAAGCAGCTGGTGTAGTAGTGGTACTAGTAGCCAGCAACAAGTTCGACAAGCTGAATGCACTGCTGCAAGGATGTGCTGCTGTAGAGCGTAGCAGTGTGTCACGGCGACCAACACTGCTGCCTGCATACAACGGCTCTGTGGACACTCTGGTGAGTAGCACATACATTTATACATATACATATATTACCACTATGAAGTATATATATGGTAGTATAGTCTAGTGCAGTGCTGTTCTTCGATAACAGCTTACACCAGTACAGTTGAATGCTATCGTGTGATGTTACATTGTGTCTGTGCTGTGCACTGATAGTGTACACCAGTATGCATGCTTACACTAACGCTTATTCTCGTACAATGTGCTTTATGCTATGCTTATACAGGCTGTGGCATCCTACGAGACAAGGTGCCGCTCTACTATTGGCTCTGAAGTTGTGGTGTGGAGCAATGAGATTGACACACTACTACAGCTTGTACAAGTAAGTCAACTGCTTCTCATATAACATATTGCTACCACTGTCATTGTATATACTATAGCATCTAGTGTGATTGTGTTGCTGTTGTATTACAGAGTATTGATCAACGCTGCACTGTACGCCTGTGCTAACTACATAAGTGCCTGTTGCTTTTACTACACTGTTTACTGCTATGCGCTACAGGGCAAACTTGCTGTTGACAAGATTGTAACAGTACTGAAGCAACTGCTACTAAGCATTGATGCGGCACCAGCCGATGATGCTATTCATCAACTCAACTAAGTGTTGTGAGAGTTGAGGGGGCATCCTATCCGTGCACGAGCAGGTACTTGCACTAAAACACACACATATATATATATATATATACATACAGATATACATATATAATACTGACATTCCTGTATGATTAGTCATACTTGCTGCTGCACTTGTACACTAGCACTGCTGTTGCATGCACTTTGTGCTATTACACACCTTGCAAACTATTGGCTTGATGCTGCAGTTTATGTCTATAACTATCACTGCTGCTGTTCTTCAACACATAGACTGACACACTATGTGTACCACATTGTTACTACTGCACTTTACTTCACATCACACAGATTTAGTGGTGAAGCTGTATCACTTAGAGCGATCTTTGTGTATCACTGTGTGTCATATGTGTGCTGCTGTAGCATACACAGACACTGTGCGATTACACATAGGTAGTTTCGAGCTACTTTGATTTAAGAGGTCATAGCTAGCAGTGTACACCATTGATCTGTGCATGCATGGATAGCTAGTGAAGGTACGTACATGTATATCCCATTACATACTACTACATGCTGTTGACACTGCTGTAGTTGCATAGGTGTATACATGCTTGTAGCACCAGCGGAAGTATGCTCATGCACTGCTATATATATATATATGAGCGTACACGTAACAGCACTGCTGGTGAATGCTGTCAACGTATACTTACACTGCTCTGCTATGGCTTTGCTGCACTGTGTTACACTGTCACACTACAACAATACAGGATACAATTAGACGACACAGGGTGTTACAGAGACACTACATAGGACTGCTTGACTGAAGTTTTTACTATTTTGTAAAACTTCCAGTTGTTGCAGTTCTTGTAGTGTGTGGAGCTACTATTAGCGGTGATTGTGCTAGTAGCTACTACTACTCTTGCTTACAGCTTACAGCAGATCTGTATACTGTAGCAAGCGGGTTTCTAGTAGTGTGTGTCAGGTGTATTCCTTTTACTATAGTCTCAGGGGTTGGCGCGTCACGATCAGAGCGGGTACAGGGGGGTGTGTCCAGAGGTTTTGCAAAAAGCTTCAAATAGAGCGGGTGTTCAGAGATTTACTGTTTGTATATAAACTCAGCAATGAGACATCCATTTTGTAACATAGTATGAAGTACGATCATAAGTTGTTATTGTTGTTGCTGTCTGCATTGCTGTGGTATTGCTGTCGTTTTGTTGCGCAATGCAGTGTCTATGTGCCAATGAGTATTGACAGCAGCGCAGAGTTTAAGCATTGCCAGCAAACAGCAGCAGCAGAGAGCTTCACACAGCTGTATTCAAAGCTGAGTACATACTACTTCTTGAGCACTTTAGTGCCAATACCAATCAATTGTGTGAACACTGCAATATGCTGCAAAGTATATGTTGTAGAGTATTTGCTGTAGGCATACTGTATACATTTGCAACACTCCGTACGTAGCTGTTACTGCTGCTGACTGCGACTGCTGCTGCCTGCTACTGCTGATGATACCAGTATCTGTATACAAGTTTTGTACATGTGTGCATCTGCTGTATACAGATGTAGATACACTGAGCCTGTCTCTATGATACCACTGCTTTGTACAACTGTTGCCATGAAAGTCAAAGACCAGCACACCATATGTGCTTTGCTAGTGGTAATCTGCTTCACGTATCACTGGGCAGCTGCTAGTATGTATGCATGTTTCTCCTATGTAATTCAGACATGTTTTAAGCGCAAGCACGCTCTTCTGTGTTGGTCTGCTTGTTGCTAGAGTACTTGCGGAGAAAGACACTAAGCCCATCCTCCTTGGCCATCTGTCTTGGGAATGTCGTGCCATACTTCTTGTTGTACCTGCGCAGACTCTGCTTGGATGGGTGCACGCGGTCCAGCTTGTTGTCCAGCAAGTCATAGATGCTGATGTGCACCTCTGCAAGAGCTGCCCGTGCCTTCGTGTTGCTCTCATAAGGGCCAAGGTTGAAGACATCTAGCCAGTGCGTCAGGAAGACACGGTTGTCCAGCATGTCTGTGGCTAGCTCAGGGTATATATCTGAGAACAGGTCATGACTGCGCTGCTCGAGCTGCACACGTTGCTCAAACGCTAGCTTGCCATCTTTCACGTTCACGCTCAAGTCAGCCACATCTTGTGTAAGCTTCTCCAGCTCGTCCATGTCGACCATAACTAGAGCTGCATTGTGTGAAGCGCACACATGGTAGAGCAAGCAAAGAGCCTGTCAGGTGAAGACATGATTGAGTGAACGGACAGGCCTGTAACGTACGGGGAAAACGAGACGCACCTTCCACAATATTATCGGCGGCATTGTTGAGCGTGCTACTAGTATCAGCTCTCAAGCGCATCTTGACAAGTGTCGAACCGCGCAACGCAAATTCACACACAGGTGACTCGCCCTACAGAACTGGACCTTTATTTGAAGCGAGCCATACGACTTGCTGCTTTGCACTTATGTGCTTACCACTGCTGCATCGTTGTTGTCAACTTGACAACAAAGTGCTTTACAGCAGCAGCTTGGCAATCAATAAATATCATCGCAGGAGGCAGGGTTGCAGCAGCAGCAGAAAAGGCATTGGTCTGAAGCGTGAGCTTGTGTGATGAATCAGAGTGGTAGAGTAGCTTCAATTGTGTAGATGAACACTGCGGTACACCGTTTACTATAACACTGCGGTACACCGTATACTATTAGGCATAGTATGCAACCCTGCTGCATGCATAGATCATATGATAGTGCTGTATGAAGCTGCTGTTGCTGCCACTGCTGCTGCTGCTTGATAGTTAATTCTATATACTTGCTTACGTACTACAACTCTGATAGACTTGCCAATTCGAAGGTTGCTGACAAGCTGCCAGCGCTTATGCTTATGCATACGCACTGCATATGTTAAAACTAGCTACTACTGCTGCCTCATCAAGACTCTCTTGAGTTTGTGTATCCCACGATGCAGACCATACACCCTTCGTTGACACATGTGCTGTTGTCGCACATACTCCATAAGCATATGCGTAAGTGGTCT
>AXNI01006393.1:0-10603 GCA_000498555.1 Heterococcus sp. DN1 | reverse complement strand
CGTTGTTGCATGCTGCGCATGAGTTCAATAGCAGATGCTACTCGCGCAAGCGCTAGCTCTGTTAATTTTGCATCATTGCTCGTGAAAGTACTACGTTTACTCATGAAAGCGCTTTCACTGATAACTGTAGCCAGCTTGTTTCATGCAAACTCGCATCATGTCGTATCTAACACTACCTGCTGCGCGCCATTGTGCTTATCAAACTGCAACAACAGGTACTTAGCACTAAATAGTGTAGGCAACATCAAACGTTTCCACATAGCAAAGGTGTACCGCAGAGACAACCCTAACATGGCACGAGGGCGCTACCGTGAATTCTATCAGTGTGACTTTGATGTGGCAGGTGCCTATGGTACTATGGTTGCAGATGCAGAAGTACTCAGTGTAGCATGTGAGATACTAGCTGGACTGCCTATTGGAGACTTCCAGATCAAACTGAACCACCGCAGGTGTGTGTGTGTCCACTACATCTATACTACTAGATTATAGCAAATTTAAACTGTGTATCATAAGATCTAACTGCTAGTAGTATAATGTACCACGAGTATAGTGGTGTAAGTACACGCACGTGTGTAAGTATTGCTAGTACAGTATAGCAGTAACCATTGTTAAAACATGTTAGTGTACTGCATAATGTCGCGTGCTCTGTCTACAGTCTGAACAACTTATACATCATGATGTTTTAGTATAAAAATCCTCAGCAATTTGTCACAGAGTGTTGCGCTAGCTCCACCATAGCAGCAGCGCTCTGTTCTTAATTGATGCAAGAGGTAGAGCAATTGTTTTAAAGGCATGTTCGTGGATTTGGTTGCACAGAAAATCCTGTGTGGTGGAACTGGAAAGCGCAGTTCCGCTTCCTGCATGCGCATACAACTAAAGTGTGTGCATGTAGAGAAAGCCACACTACTTCTCACTCTGTGAAACCATTATCGACTGCCACATTTTCAATCCTTTTAGGCTAGTTTCATAAGAGTTTGTTATACTATATCAGTCTGGTGTACTGGCATGCACTTTGATTGCAACTTTTGAAACGTACACTACCGCATGTATACTAAAGCAGTGTTACAGTGTCCAGCATTAACTTCGCACTATGCTACCGTTGCGCGGGAGCGCCAGTATGCGTGCTTGATGCATTACCGTGACGCTACCTGCAAGCTGACTGTATACCGTTCTACACACTGCACTATGCTGTATGTATGTGTTTTGTGTGCATGTCTTGCAATGTGTGTGCGCATGCGTAGACTGCTGGATGCAATACTGGACATCTGCGGCTGCCCAGCTGAGAAGTTTAGAGCAATCTGTTCTGCTATTGACAAGCTAGACAAAGCACCCTGGGAAGAGGTAAGAGTAACTGTCACTTGTGTAACTGTCATTATGTTACTGTAGTACTACAAACGCTTACTGCTGTTGTTGGTTCTTCTAGAAAGCAGTTTAAGCGGATAGTTAGTATACGGTGAAAGTCTTAGCAGTAATGCTTGCCTTAGTCTCATCAGGATTTGAGCAGGCGTAAATCACTTCACACACCTTTGCCTTAATGCTAACATACTGTGCATTACACTACAACAACACTGCTGATTGCTACAAGTCGCAGATCACTCTTGATAGCACAAACCCTTACGTCAAGCTAACATACTGTGCATCACATTACAACAACACTACAACAACAACACTACTACTTGCTGCACAGGTGAAGCGTGAGATGGTTGAGGAGAAAGGTCTGTCAGTTGAAGCTGCTGATCGTATAGGCACATTTGTGACATACAATGGTACACCTCGTGAGCTGTGGCAGCAGCTGACAGATGAAGCTAAGTTTGGAGATCACACTGGTGCTACTGCTGCTATGCAAGAGCTCAAGCTGCTGTTTGACTTCCTGGATGCTATGGACACTCTCAAGTGAGCAATAGGCATTTGATCACGCAGTACATACGTTCATCCTTTACTGGTCAAACAACAGCATCTGTAAACTGTCATTGTATCAACATGCAATGAGTTTAAATCGAGGTAGCACTTCAGTTACTGCTGCGTTGGTATGTAGAGCAGTGCTCTAGGCACTAGAGGCGTGCCACATCGCTTCTGCGTGCTTAACTGCTGATGCTGTTCAGTTGGCCTCATTAGCATGTGTGCGCGACAGCGTATCCATAAGGTGCAAGCATCAGTGAACACAGCTCAGAAAGCACTGAGTGTGGTTGTACACAGGTTGCACTGATATACACAGTGACTGACACAACTACATCGCACACAATCTGTATTCATATCAAATAACAACATCAGGTACATACAGTTTGATCTGTCACTAGCGAGAGGGCTGGCCTACTACACTGGCTTAATCTATGAGTGTGTAGTGCTAGATGGTGAGACAAAGGTAGGCTCTATAGCAGCAGGTGGTCGTTATGATGGCCTAGTTGGCATGTTCTCAGCCAGCAGTCAGCAGACACCATGTGTTGGTGTGTCTATTGGCATTGAGCGTGTGTTTGCCATCATGGAGGTGAGCTGACACTCCTACTTTTACCATTGTTACTGAATGCAATAGTGTGCTGTACACTGTAGTACTGTAGCGTCACATATGCTGTTGGCACTATCGTATATATTAACTGATGCGGTTGCTGCACAAGACAGTGTCGTCATCGTTACACACATGCTGCACCTATGTTCACTTCTAGAACGGCTGTGTGCAAAGCAGTTCTGTATACAACTGGCACACGTACTGCTGCTACACAGTAGCTGTCTTGTTATGACTGCAGCTGTGCGATCACTACAAGCTCGCTTACTAACCCGAACTTCTATTGCTTGTCACACACATGCTGCGCTTGACTCACACTGACTAACGATGTTGTCGGTATGCAGGCAAAAGCTAAGCAGCAAGGTGGACAAACAGGAGCACCAGTGCAGTGCTTTATAGCTGGCGTAGGCCCAGGTCTGCTAACATATCGTATGAAAGTAGCAAGACTGCTGTGGGATGCTGACTTTGCTGCTGAGTTCAACCACCAGGTAATACACTACACTTTTATGGCCGACTAAGATGTATCGTGTGTTGGTAACAAAGTTAGTGCACACAAGAGCAGTACTTGTAGACTTCTTGTGCTCCTGCACGATGTGCACATGTGACACAAGATGCGCAAGCTGGCAATGTCATTTTTGTCGCTTACTGCTTTGTTGTCGCTGTGCATTTTACAGTAGGTACAGTGTGATTGCCAGTACATGCTTATCAATCATCATGCTCAATTCACTGACTCCTTACATCTTGTACACTGTTGTTGCTTGTGCTGTCGCTGCAGGACGCACCAAAGCTCAAGCCTCAACTGACTGAAGTACTGGAGCGTGGCATTCCATTCATGCTCATTGTAGGAGAGGAAGAGGCCAGGGCGGGTGCTGTGCGTGTCAAAGATATGGTGGCGCGCACAGAGGAGGAAGTTCAACTAAGTGAAGTTGTGGCCACACTCAGAGCCAAGGGCTGCAGAACTGTGCACAATGAAGCACAGCTGCTGTAGTAGCAGTGATCGTAGCAGAGACAGCAGTAGTACACCGACATGATCATGCTAGTGCTTCTTCAGTAGTGACAGCGGTGTAGGTAGTGTTAGTGGTAGCAGCGGCAGTAGTGTTCGTAGCGTGTGGCATTGCAGCGCGGGTCTGTGTCATCTCTGTTTTTAGTGTTGGCGATCAACTGATAGGAACACACACATTTGCGCACGCATACCAACAACAATGCAAGTGATAGCTCATGATGATCAGTAAGACAACCACTGGCAGCGCCTCTTCTTTCGCTGTTTATGTTCAAAGTGTCGATGCTGTACTAGTGCTGACCAGAGCGCTGTATGCGCACTACTTGCATAGAGTCACACATTGGTGGGAGCACACTATTACCAAGGCAAAGTGGCAGTTGGCAAATTTGAAAAATCAAAACTTCCTTGCAGCAAGCGCGCTCGAATTGGCTCGGTGGCATCCCACATGGCGGGAGCAGAGCTGACATCTGTTTAAAAGACTATGAGCTGGCAGCAGCAACTGGAGCAGCAAAGGGAGCGCGTTGAGACACCTTCCCATTTGCGCGAACTGCGCGCTCTGTGCGATGAACTGCAGGAGAGCATCGATAATGTAGCAGAGGCTACAGATCTTGGCATAGATGCATTGGTAGCCGCTGCCTCAGGAGGCTCTTCTTTGATGGAGCACGCTGCTGGAAAAATGCGCCTTGAGCTACGCGATGGTGAGTATTGCGTCAATCATCGCGACGTTGCCTGCATCGTACGCCTGTCTTATACGACGACAACGACTCGTGTCTGAACGTCTGCCTTGCATCACAGGCAAGCAAGAAGTTGCTGGCATCCTTGAGCAGCAGCGCAATGTGCTCGCAGCAGCTGGCGCCACCTTCAGCAACCTAAGCCGCAAGCGACCATACACGCCAAGCGGTGCAACAACCACAGCGGCAGTAGCAGCAGCAGCAGCAGCTGAGGCTTATACGCCTGTGCCAGCAGCAACACCTGGCGCCCTCGTGGTGCTAGACGCTGCAACAGCGCAACCATGTGAGAGATTCACCTTGAGCACAGTGCGGCAGCAGCAAGCTCTCAGCAATCCAACAGCAGCAGCAGCAGATTCGGGCAAGGCGACATCAGGCAAGCAGACGGCAGTTGCATCTGTGACACCAGCGCCGCGCCGACCTCTGCAGCACCGTGTAACCTTCGCTACTGATAGTCCAACTGTGAAAACAAGCAAGAGCAGCTATGATGTTGTGCATGACTACAGCATGCTCAAAGCACTGCTGGAGGCTAAGCTGCAGCAGTGCGAGCAGGGCAGCTCAGCCTTCAGCACAGTGCTTAGCGACATCGCCAAAGTGGACCGCGAGCTTGCCCGCTTACAGCAAGCAGACAGCTACAAGTGCACTGATGCCACAGCAGTACGGGTGGTAGATGAAAGTGTTGCATGCACGCCAGCGCCTGAGCCTTGGTCACGCACAGTCACCAGCAGCAGCAGCAACAGCAGCAGTATGAGTGTATACAGCAGCGCAAGGCCCTCTGTGTTTCATGCAGTACGTTCTGAAGCTGCTGGTGCTGTTGATGTAGCACTAAGCAAACACGTGTACCGTAGAAGCACTCCCTCTACAGACATGAAAGTGCGGTTCAGTCTTGATGATGATGTGTGCAGCAATAGTGCTGATGCAGCTAGCACCAACACTCACAGCATCAGTGCTCTTAAAGCAGTGGTAGAGCAAAGCAGTGACACTAGCAGTAGCAGCATTAGCAGCAGCAGTAGTAGCAGTGGCAACAGTGCGCCAGCAACACCTCCGCGCAGCGCTAGACCAGTGCAGAACACAGCGCCACGCAATCATCACATACTGCAGCTTAGTAGTCAGCTGACACCTGCAACAGCAAGCAGTACACAGACTTTCACCAACATTGGCAGCAGGAGTAATAGCACGAGTAGCAACAGCAGCAGCACCTTTGACCGCCTGTGCAGTAAGATCACTACTGGCAGCAGACGCAGTGCTATACAACAGCAGCAGCAGCAGTGGGAAGCTGATGCAGTAGCCGTAGCAGGTACAGAGTGCTGTGCTATTGATGTTGATAAAGTAGTGATGCTTCCTCCTTGTGGCTTTGGTGATTGGGCAGTCATTGCATCTGCCATCAATGTCAACGCTAATGGCACTGGTAGCGCTAACAGTGGTACACTTGGTACTGTGAGTAGTAGTGCTGGTGTGAACAACCTGGCATCACTCTTTTCTGCAGCAGCAACAGCAGCTCCTGCAGTAACAGTAGCACCACAGCAGCAGCAGCTGCAGCAGCGGCGTGTGACAGCTGCTGCAACAGATGCAGCTATCGTCAACAGTGGTAGCAGTGACGCTGCTGTTGATGATGAGAAAGCTGTGTGCACCGGTGCACTGTGGAAAGGCTCAGTTGAGATGAGTGACTCACCTGCAGCACTGGCATGTGCACTGTTTACACGCAGTAAGAGTGAGATGCGCTGCAGCTCAACAGCGGCTACAGAGCGTAGTGTACGCAGCAACAGCAGTAACAGCGGCCAGTGTGACGACAGCGTTAAGACAGCAAAGGACATGCCTAAAGAGCAGCAGTGGTGGGTGCGTAGCGATGAGCTACTGAACAGCAGCAGCAGCAGTGTTGGTGTAGACGACAGTACAGAGCACGACGCAGAGCACACGACTGGCAGTAGTAGCAGCAGTGGCAGTGGCAGTGGTACACACAGTGGCAGCAGCAGTGACTGCGAAGACCGCGGTCAGTCTGTTGCACACCTAGTGAGCATAGTTGACACTAGACTAAGCGCGACAGAAGTGCAACAGCTAATGACACCTGAGCAGAGCCCTACAAGGTATGCAAACACTGCTAACTTCTGGGCAAAAAGTGCAGTAAAGCCAGCTGCTGCTAGTGCTGTGAAGGCAGCTGCTACCAGTACTGCAGCACACAGAGTTGGTGCTGGTGAGATTGCTGTGGTAGACAGTGCTGTCAGTAGTAGTACTGCTACTAGTGCTGCAGTACACCAAGTAGCGCAGCAGCAGGAGCAAGTAAGCAGTGCTGCTGTTACATCTCAAGGCACCAGTGATACCACTGCTACCACTACTGCTGATACTTCATCACCAGCGGCAGCAACAGCAGCAGCAGTGCGAGCAGTGACAGTAAGGCCTGTGATGCGTCAGCTGAGTGGCCTGTTCAATGCAGAGCACTCTACAGCGCTAGCAGTAGTGGATAGCACATTTGACTTTAGCGAGGCAAACAAGGAGAACATACCTCCACACTATGCTGTGATGAGTGTAAACAAGAAGCAGCAGCAGTGTAAGAAGTCTGTGCACCTTACTGCTGCACTGCAGTTTCAGAGGTACAATGAGAACACTGCTACTACTGCAGCTATCACTGCTAGTAGTGGTCGTGTGCTTGGTGTGGCACAACAGCCACAGCAGCAGCTGAGTGCAAGGCAGGCACTAGCAGGGTGCGCTAAAGCTACAAACTCAAAGTAGCTTACACGCTGATGATGCACTTTAAGCCCAATCACTACATACACACTGTACACTACACTTAAGTACTATAAGGTGTTTTCTTGGTTTTGAGTTGTTTCAGCTTGTTTGGTGCTTTTGACACACGGCAATGCGTTGTACTGGCTGCATGCTGTAGTACTATAGTAGAGACAGATAATGCGAGTGCAGCAGCAGCAACATTCCAATCACAGCTCTGAGACACAGTGTTGCGCTCAAACGTTGACACATGACACTACTTCTGCATTCTGTGAAATCAACTGACGTGCGGATAATACTACGAGTGTGAGAGCAGTAAGCAGTAGTGCATACAAAGGCACACAAACTGACTTGACTGCCTCACACATGACTACACACAACTAATGCTACTTGCTAGTATTGTTATCAAGAACAGTACTTCTTACAAAGAACAGTACTCGCCTCCCAAAACCCTTTTTAATCCTACAAGAACGGTCTTCAATCCTACAACTTCAGCACAGTTCTTCAGACCCTAACAATATCTGTCAACACACTGAACTTGCAACTGCTACTGATACTGTGCTGGAAACAGTGCAACAGCAGTCAGCAGCAGCTGTGTGTACTGCGTGTGTACATCATGCCACGCTTACATACTAGTATCGTGTGAGCATGTGTGTGTGTGTGCAGTGTATACTAGAGCCTAAGAGCCAGCGCGGAACAGCACGGAACGGTCCTTTCATGCAGTCATACAGTGCTCTGCAACGGCCGCATCCTATAGAATCTTCTCTCTCGTGCCGGGTGATGGTGTTGTTGTTGTTTGTGCTGAACAGAGGACTTGCTGACTGTGGGCTTCCAGTAAGTGGTGTGCACACTAGTACAGCTATTGATGGGTGCTTGTCAACTGTCTAGAGCACAATGGTTCTGCGAGCACGCCCTCCCTGTTCATGCAAAATTGTCATACATAGATGAAATGATGTAGCAGTCAGTCAACAGTACTGGACGCTATTGTATGAAAGATTTGCTATACATGATGCAATTGTGCGTTTTTGTTATTGTAATTAGCTGTAAGTTGCTGCTCATACCTGATCCATGTCTAAGCGGCGGCTAGTAGCAGTTGTTGGTGCTGATGTTGGAGCCTGCAGTTTAAAGACAACATTACACAATACGAAGAGCGCCTTGGTGATCAGCATAGCATCAGGAGCAACTCTGGACTACAGCTTGCACGTTATCAAGCTCAGCTTTTTGGTGCTCAGCATTGCATCAGAAAGAACTCATGTTAATGCGATGTGCTTCTGAGCAATGCAAGAGCTAGCACTCACCGCAGTAGGAGCCGCTGTAGGTGCATCAGTGGCTTTGGCATCGCCTTTAGCAAAGTCCTCAGGCGTGCAGATGCGTCCATCTACAGCTAGAGCATTTGACACAATGCACTCTCCAAGCTCGGTCAGCAGAGGATCATCAGCACATGACACAGGAAAGCCAGAGAAGTACTAGTCTAGAACAGCGCCACAAGTTAGGTTATCAGGACCACTTCCGCCTGGCTCACTACCCTGTGCAAGGCAGCTTTTGCAGCTCATAGTGTCTGTATCGCATGCTGTAAGCTGCTTTGCGCAAGGGTTCACGCCTGGAAGAAGTGTCTGAGCTCTACACAGGCTCACTAGCAGCAGTAGCAGAGTCGCAATCTTGAGGGTCATGTTGTCTTTTGAGCAGATCTGTAGATGCCAAACAGACAAAGCAAAAGTGCCTCCTGATCAGATTTGTCAAGTAGCGATAAGCGGGTGGCACATTTGCGTTATGAATCACAGGGAACTGATAAATGACATCAGTATCGAATCATTCAGGAAGCAGAGCCTTACATAAGTGACAAGGCAAAGCAGGTAGTTCTTAAGGCAATTTGGATAAGTAAGGCAGGTGCCAGAAATCGAATAATATAAAACCTTTAAGGATGCACTTGAACAGCTACGCAAGACGCACCGACAACGACGATGCCTGCACGGAGCACGAAGTGGATCCACAACGGAAGAACCGTTTGAGAATTTACAGGTTTTCAGTCATATTTCTGAAAAGGAAGCAGTTTTCATGTATTTGGACACCCAGCTGCTCACAGAGCGCTGTGTTTGCTGCTGTATCTTGCACGCCAATCCGGAAGAATAGAGTAGCTGTCATGCGCGGGCAGAATCCTGCACAACACGATTGATCGACAAACGAAAAGAAGGCAGCAGGCGCGATGGGTCTAAGTGCACCGTATATGTGAGTGCGGACAGCGTCATGAGATGAATGCTTTTTGTCACAGGATGGCCAATGGAAAGAGGAGGTTGATACTAAGAGTGCTGCTTACTAGTACTTCGCAAGCATGCTGCTGCATGCAACAGCTGCTGCTACTGCTACAGTGTAAGTTGTATAGTTGTATCACAGTGTGCGCAGAATGGTATACTAAGCCTCATTCTGCTGTCAGAAGTGTTGTAATGACTCTGAGCACCTATAGCTCGTGTTACTGCTACAGTGATGTGAAGCAATGCTAGACTGCATGCAGCTGCTCCTAGTGTACAATATGAGGGCACTTGCCACGCAAACATGACACTCAGAGGCTCTATACGTGATATGAAATACTGGTTCAAAGAAAGGAGTGATTGCTGTTGTCTGCTGCCTGCTGCATGCACCAATACACTAGGAGTGACTAGTCGTGCCATGCTCGTAGGCATGCATCAGCAGCATACAGCAGTGTTGCTATGCTGCAGTACTTGAGCGAGTAGTTATCTGCGCAAGGCTTCAGTCAAGGGTGAAGTCAGCAACGCACTCGACTGAGACAGCAGCTGACACAGCAGCACTGCCACGCCAACCCGCACTGCCAGCAGTATACCTGTTAGTATGTACGGCGCCGCACAGCGCATGTAATCGAGTGCATGACTGAGCTACCACAATGCATCTGATGGAGACAGCAACCGCGTCACGCATGCTATCAACGCTGCGGCGTTCAGCACGCTATACAACTGTACACAGGCTACGTATGTACCACGTACCAGTTCATTGATAGCGCAGGATCATCTGTACAGTCAGTGCTCTGGTACACAGGCTGTTGCACTGTGTAAGCAGCACCACTGTGTGCTTCACTACTGGCTGTAGCCGCATACAGCAGCCACTGCTTGCCATCATCGCATGTGTTCGCCAGCTGCTGTCTTTGCCGCTGTTCACCGCTCTTTGCAGCAGCAATGCCGCCAGCAACAACTTCTTGCGACAGCAGTAGTATCTGATCACTGTACTGTTCGTCAGCATGCACTAACAGCAGCTCTGTGTCAGCATCAAGCTGCCGTCGCCAGACCTATTGCATGAGGGCGCATACAACATATAACACAGGAAAGCTCTGTAATGCTCCACAAGTGTCTGCTGCACCACATCAGTTAGTCAAAATATTTCTGGGCATACTGCGCTGCTAAGCTTCGGTAGCATAATAGCGAGCGTAAGGTGCACAGGCACTACTGTCAAACGCTGGTTACACACCTGCAGATCGCTGTCATGCCAGCTTGTCAGCTGCAGGATGCCAGCCCAGCGCGCAGTACCCGTGATTCGTACAGTAGTACAATCACTAGCAGCATCTCCATCAGCCGAATCGAGCCCCCTGCTCGCTAGTCCTATTGCAAACGGAGCGCTCGTAGGAGCTGCGCTAGGAGCTGCTGTTGG
>AXNI01006348.1:0-10070 GCA_000498555.1 Heterococcus sp. DN1 | reverse complement strand
ACTATAGCAGTCTATCCTGGTGTGTCAAGGCGTGTACTGCAGCTGTTCCACTGCATGAAGCTTGACAACATCACTAATGATCAGTGGAATGACTTGAGTCTGAGCTGTAATGGTGACACTTACGGCAGCTATCTTGGAGCTAACGTGATAGCACTACTAGTATATCCTATTGGTGTACCACTAGCATTGGGTGCTATGCTGTATAGATACAAAGTTAAACCACTGAGTGATGTTAACAGAGCAGCATGGTCACTACGAGTTGGCTTTCTGACAGACACTTATAAACAGAAATTCTGGTACTGGGAAGTACTTGATCTTGGGCGCAGACTACTGCTAACAGGCATTGTGATCTTCATTGCACCTGCTACTATTGGTCAGCTGTGCGGTGGCGCACTGTTCAGTTTCTTCTTCTTCAAGGTGCACTGCTACTTCAGGCCTTATGCAACCATTGGTCACAACTTCTTACAAGGTGCTGCACAGGCGGTGCTCACACTGTGCTTACTGTGTGGCCTGTTAGCACAAGCTGGTGTGAGTGGTGCTCGTGATGATGCTGGTGTAGGAGCTGTATCGCTAGCACTGTGCATACTGTTCCTAGCTGTGCTACTACCGCTGTCACTGCTGAATGAGCTGCCGCGAGTGCAGGCAGTGCTGCGTGACAAGCTCGAGGCAATTGGTGTATACAAGGTTGAGGCACATGATGGTGCAAACAGCTTCAAACGGCATCTACCACTAAAAACACCTACCATTAACAGTGCCTTTGCTTACACTCCCAATGCTGCGGCTAGTGCTGCTGCTGCTACAGCTGCTGCCAACTACCGCAGCAATGTGCTTAAGACACAAGGCGGTGCTAAGAGTAGCAGCAGTGACTCGACATCTCGTGGTGGCACAACTACTGATGTGCTGAGTAGCAGTCCTACCTGGAAGTGGGAGGGGGGTAATGGTACTACTGATGATAACACTACTGACACTAACAATACTATCAGCACTGATGATAACAGCAGTACTAAGGGGAAGAGCGTGAACGCAGTGCGCAGTAAGAGCAGTGGTAGAGGTGCTGCAGTGACTGACTCAGCAGCTGCAGCAGCGCTGGCACGTGCTCACAGCCGTGCTGGCAGCAGCAGTGACACTAACAACAAGCAGAACAACAATGCTAACAGTAGTAGCAGTAAGCAAGCAGGTTTAACACTAGCGCACTTCCTAGCTATGGCTGACAACACAGAGATACCTAAGGCAGATGCTGCTGATACTGCTGGTGGTGGTGGTCATCATCATGCTGCTGACAGTAGTGCTAGAAGTGGTGATGGCATTACTGGTGATCTCATGGGACTCAGTGCTAACGGTGCTGAAATGATACTGAATGCACTGCGCAGCAGCACTGACAAGGGTGCTGAAATCACCCCTCAAGTTGGGCGCAACGGTGATTGGATCTTCCCGGGTCGTGGTGACCCTAACGGTTCTTTCAACAGTATGCTTGACAGTAGTGTGAATGACATAGATGACAGTGTGAGCAGTGTTGGTGGTGTCAGTAACTTGTACCCTACACGTGATCACCACGCAGCTGGTGCTAGTGTTGATGGTGACAGTACTATCGGTAGTGAGGTTGAGATTGCTGACTGGCGTAAGACTGTGAGTAGCACTGCTGCACAGACGGCTGCTGAGGCTGCTCGTGATGCCCGTATGCGAGGACTACAGCTGCAAGCAGCAGCACAGCAACAGCAGCAGCAACAGCAGCAGCAGAAGTACCGTCGTGGTTACGGCAGTGCTATCCCCAGCAGTGCTGATATTAGTGGCAGTGGTGCACGTAACAACAGTAGCAGTAGTATTAGAGCTAACAGGAGCAGTGGTACTGCTCGTAATAGTGGCACACGTAGCAGCAGAGGCAGTAGGACACAGCAGCAGCAACAAGATGATACTGAAGCTGGATTCAACTATGATACTATGGGCTCATTTGTGTTCAGGTACAGTAACAGTAGCATTAACACTATATTGTCTACATTTTGTACACTGTTGTAAGGCATGCTTTACATCTATACCAAGTGTAAGAAAGTATGACGAAGTGGTGTTTACATGCAATACTTCAGATTGTTATTATTAGTGCAATATTCTGCGCTGTGCACAGTTTTGCTTGAGTCCATCACAGCAACACTGCTAACAAACATGCCTTGTGTATCTTGCAATACAATCTTAACATACATTACTCATCAAACATTAACAACAGCCCACAGAGTGTGTCAAGCTATAACAATCAGAGGACACTGTCACACACATTTGGTACTTACAACAGCAACAGGAATGATTCTTCTGATTATGATGATCACATTGATACTACAGGACGTAATAGTGCTGGTGTACGTCACAACAGCTACAGTAGGCGCAGCAGTGCGCGCAGCAACAGAAGCTCACGCAGTGGTCGCAATGCCAGTGCTACAACTACTGGCAGTGGCATCAGCAGCAGCGATGTGCATCTGACTGCTAACACTACTGCTAACAGTGGCGCCAACAACAGTAACCCTACTGCTGCTGCTGCTACTGCTGCTAGTACTGGTAACAATGCTAGCAGTGGAGCACAGCTCGATGAATCAGCATCACAACAGACGTACGATGAGTCATCAGCACTTGGCGGCAGTCAGTCATCATTGATGAGCGGTCTGGGACAGTTGTATCCTAGAGATAACATGCCTGTATCACCAGCTCACAGCAATGCACCATCGAGTATCTTTGAGGCTATACATGGTGCTAGTGATGAGCAAGCTGGTGAGAGTACTGATGCTAGTATATCAGCATCATATTCAGGGCTTAACAGTGGTGCACAAACACCATTCGACATCAAACGTCACCCTAGGCGCCCTCTGCCGTAGAGCTGTGTGATAGTCAGCAGCACTACCAGTACTAGCACATACGTACACTAGTAATAGCAGTGGTAGCAGTGGCAGCAGCAGTGAGGGTTTGGTGTGCAACGAGAGAGCTACAACGGCGTGCTTCGAGATGTGTACGTCAGACTAGTGTGGGGTGCGACAACACTAGTGCTGTGTGGTACAGCAGCCAGTACATTGTAATCTAGTGAGAGAGATGCTGATTGATTGAGAGGAGGTTGACGATCATCAATTGTGTGTCTGTATCAGTAAGCCTCTTCACACTGAGCAGCAGTAGTAACTACAGTAGTATTGTAGCAGTGTAGTGCAGTGTGTCACTACACTGTGAACCAAAAGTGTTCTTTTTTTTCAAACATATACCACATAATGTACACCCTTTTGGGAAAGTTGGGAAGTAACAGTAGTAGTAACAGTAACAATCTGGGGGCTTATAGTGTGATAGTAGTTGTGCGATGGTGTAGCATTCAATGTAGGCCAGTAATGGCATATACATGCAACACTTAATCACACTGCATATCATCACTGATCAGCAGTGACAAACAGTATCAGCAACACATTGTCAGTGGTTATTACGTTGGAGGTCAGTAGTAGTTTGTGCTAGCTAGCTAGCTAGTACACAATTACCATTAGGAACAACGAACAGTAGCAGATATCAGTCGTATCATGAATCCGTCCACTACACTAACGTCACGTTGATTTTTACGAAACTCATGATTGTCATTATCAAGTATCACTATGCTCACACAACGCTTTGCTGTAACAATAACACACTTTCAAAAGCACACAATATGTTTTTACATTACAGCGATTGATTACGCTTGCTGTTACTGTCGGTTGTTTAGCTGATGCTTGTTTTTTGGCAACAAGAAAAACTTGTAAGTACATGATGATGCCACATCAACATAGCAAAGACAACCACAACACCAACACAAAATGTAAAGTCTCACTCACACAAGTATCGTCAAGGTAACTGCATTGCTGTACCTGCATGTTAGAAGACGAACAGCACAAAGGCATCTGTTGTTTTCTTAAACCAAACCTGCGTCAAGCTACAACACTACTACAACCGCTACTATTACAACTACACACATACAGCCTGCTTGAACCTCTTTGTATGTGCATTACGCTGCTTGTTGGTTAGATCAATCCTCAACCTTACACTATTGATGCGCTTGCAGCAGACTAGTGCTTATGATTGTCTTGACACATCATCACTGAGGTGTTGCCTGGCATCAGCTCTTATTAGTGTAGAAAGTTTATTTGAAGAATGCCATTATTTTTTGCCATAGGCTGATACCACCACCTGTCTCAGCTCCTGGGAACTTGACACCAAATTCTATCAACTGTTTTGTGTATGTGCAAAAAGAGTGTTCAGAACAATCATTTTCGTTAGCACATGCAGTAATCATATGTTTGACAGCTGATACTACCACGTGTGGTTGTTGATGCCAACAACATACTATTTGCTTGACTTGTAATACAACATACAGCAGTTATGACATGAAGTGTGATATACACATACACTAGTGTGACACCTGCTTGTGCCACCACAACTACATATATGCAGCAATACTTTCGTCAGGCGTTGTTAGAGGTGATAATATGACATCGCAACCCTAATACAATATTGAACAATAACTACTTACCCTAGTCCATACAGCAGCAAATTCATTAAAGAACAGCTGTTCATCCTTAGCAAATGCTTCTACATGCTTCCTGTGATGTGTATTGCATATAGATAGTAAGCACAACATCGTACATACACAAAACATGATAAGCATAAGCAGCATCATGACACCGATACGCGCACCAATGTAACCGACTGTGGCACTACATTCAACTGTTACTGACATTAATCAGTAGTTTTCCTTGTGATATACACTATGCTTTTGTTTACAAAAGTGCTGCTGAGTTACAGTCTTGTAATCTGTATTTGACGTTACTATCAGAAATGTGTAAGAGCGTGCAACTTCAAGTGAAAGTTATTGAAGTTTTACCTGAACTCCTTATCCCAGATCAGTGCCATGTCACTATTTTTATCACAAAGAGATACGAACAGATAGCACACATGTAGCATATGATATCATAAGTAATATAATAGTTTGCAGCAATCAGCAATGTGTATGCTAGCGCTGGTCTACTACTACGACAAGTGACATGACTGAATATATGACTTGCAGTGTGAAAAATGTGAACTCAACAAAGGGCCATAGGAAATACTTAACGGCAAGTTCTCGAAGAAATTTCTATAGTAGGAGAAAGGGACGTGGTTGAGAAAATTTCTGTGCGTACCTAGGAAGCATCATTAATTTTCCTGATGGATCTTCAAACTGAACAGGTCCAGTCCATGGTTTACCTTCATGTGTTGTCTTTAATGTCCACTTCTCTTCCAATAGCAGGCGGTAGTACTCATTTGAAACTGATGTTGTGTGTTAGTGATGTTGTAAAATATACAGATGCGTGTATGCAAGGCAGTGAGTGCTCATATGTGGCATATGACACGCATAGACCGTGACCTGAAATAAATGATAACAAGCTTTTAGTTGTCAAGTCTTATAACAGCTAGCAGTAATGGCGGTAACAACAGCAGCGTTACGAGTTGCACTAGTAATCATGACAACTTACGCATTGTACTTCTAGTTGCACATCTAGAGCAGCACTTATAGCTGTGCAACTGCGTCCAACTGCTATAGTTGCACATCCAGTTAGCAGTGCACTTGAAATTGTTATTTGTTACACACTTAGACTGACATGCAGTCTCAGCAAAACATTACAGCCACTAGCAACACGTTTTTAAACGTTGTTCTTGTTAATGATTGTTAGTTGATTTGTGTGAACACTAACATGTAGTTTCAGCATTAGTCCAAGGTCCCCAGTATCCACTAGCCTCTGTGTGACAACGTCCTACAGCATGTGCTCCAAGTAGTGCTACTATCTCCCTATTGAATGTGTTGATTGATAACATTCAGTGTGAATGTGATGAGTGTCAACAACAAACAGCGCGATATATAGTGTAAAACCACTGTAGCGCTGCGTACATTTGATAGCCTTGGCTTGAGCTGGGTGCAATACACATGTACTTCTAAAAAGCGTATGTATACATGACATAAACATACCCACATATAGGTATATATACCTATAGGTATAGCATCAGCTTAAATAGTAAGTACATTACCTATCATTGAAGCCCATTCTGTAGAAGATGTCTCTAACATGACCAATAGTCTTACCAATGCACCCCTTATCAGCATCTGGTAAACGGCCATCTGGCACTTCTGTTGGCTTATCACTATCTAAACGACCACTACGCCAACTACATATCATCATGTGATAACAACATACAAATAATTAATGCAGACAATGCAATACAGCACTTTAGTATGTGATATTGATAGCTACTGCTGCACATTGTGTCCCTCTTAGTGGGAAAACAACTGCTCGACAGTTTCACATGTTGACAGTTTCACAACTGACAATTACAAACCCTTACCTAATGCTGGGACCACCCATTTCCTCAATAGCAGTTGTACCAGCAAGTGTCCACAGATCACTGTATGATAACTCAGGGTACTTGACTTTAAGTGGCTCAAGCTATTCACAGCATATAGCATAAGTCATCAAAGTGTTTGTAGGAGCAGCAGTAATAGCAGGTGGTAGCAGATCAGAGTACAGCAACACAAGCTCAACATGTTCACACAATACATATGAAGAAGACGCAATTGTACAACATGGAAAAGTACGAGCAGTTTGGGCTCTGTGCTTTGCTACTCATATACTTCATGGGATGCAGATGTTGTATACTGTTCGTGACTGTACACAAGTTTGACTTCGACTGAGCTAAATCGACAGCATCTGCTGATGAGTCAGGCTAGCGAACGAATTTACTTAGTACAAGAAACGAAGATACAGTAGCATATTCACAAAATTTTTGATAACACTCACAGCATTTCTAGCAATGCCAAGACCAGCGTTAGCACCCCAACTCATCTCAGGGTCAAACCTCATTGTAGCTCCACCGCTGCCGCCATTGCGTGCATTGCGGCAGTATGTGCCTGTGCCACAAACAAACACCACAACATAGCAAGCATATCAACACAGCAAGCATGTATATATGCATAGGCAGTATAAGTCAGATAGAGCGCCCAATTAGCATCATGCACTACATAAAAGGGCGTGAGTGCACCTCATGCTCGAGATGTGAAATCGAATCTCAAAGGTGCAGAAAGGACGCGCAGTTATACGCAATTTGCATGAAGCATCAATTGAAAGCATCAGAAGCATATTTTTTATGCACTGCGCGTATTCGTATCGTAAGTTTAAGATGGCCGTTTCCTATACCTGATGCGTGCCATGCTAGCCTGACAAAGGTGCCAGCAATAGATGAGCCATCGCCTCTAGCCTCAGTGTCCGCTTCAATGATAGCAGCAATGTCTTTCTTGACTGCAGCAACATCAACTGCTGCTGCTGGTGTGACTGCCAGAGCCTGTGCAGGCTTGGCGTAGACAGCTGTGGCTCCAGCAGCAGACACGATAGCGGCTAGACCGAGTGTAGAGAAGCGGCTTGCAGCAGTTGCCTGTGTAGATTACAGCAGCAGATGTAAAATTTCGGCCGATACGGATGCAATCATCAGAAAGATCGCTCGTGTGAACAGTATCTCGTGGAGATGCGGCAGGGAACCTGTAAACAGCTGCACTACCATCAGCCATCGCACACAGGCAGGTGCTTTCAGCTGCATGCTCACTACGCGCATGTGCTTTCACAAGCCAAAACTCACCGATGCCCTGGAAGCAAAGGTACGTGTGGATCTGGCCACAGTTGTGCGTGCGCGAGTGCGCAGTGAGGAGACAGCAGCACGACGCATAAGGGAGTTCATGGTGCACAAGGTCACACGCTGATGATGTGTTTCAACAGCGTGCCCCCCGAGGAAGGTGAGATCTTATTTTTGCTGATCCTGTGCACAAGACGCTGGGAGTTCTCACAGCGCTAGCATCATGACCACAGATGGAGTAGCAACGACAGGCGAGCTGGATGCAGCAGCAGCGAATGAGGCTACAGTCTCTCAACTGAACACAATCAATGAGACGATTGCCCAGACACAGCCTCTTGTAGCACAGCAAGGCGACATCCTGACGCTGCAGAAGGAGTATGAAGACAACATCAAGCCAGGCTTTGTGAAAGGCATCATCGATCTTGCACAGGTTTGCTATTGCATTCTGCATTCATTGCCTGCCTATACAAAAAGTTCAAGAAACAGATCATGCGTTCGTAGATTGCACTTAAAGCATAGTAAAGCACGCAGCTGATTGCATACTGCTGTACTCTCATCCATGACAACAACAACAACAACAGCGGTACAGAGCCTTCAGAAGAGTGCGAGGTGATGGCAACTGCTTCTACAGGTCATTCCTCTTTGCACTTCTAGAGCACTTAGTAGCTACACTTGGTGTATCAGAAGCTGCAGCAACTGCTGAGATTGACAGACTAACAGGTGTCATCACTAACAGCAAGGATGCTCTCATCAGTGTTGGCTACCAAGAGATAGTCTTTGACTCTTTTCAAGAAGCATTGCTTGAGATGCTAGCTAGTTTGAAGGGTAAAACACTTGCAGAATTAGAGCAAGAGTTTCAAGTTGAAGATGGGATATCCATTCATTTAGTGTGGTTCTGCAGGCTGCTGACTGCTGCTTACCTGAAGATGCATGCTGACAGGTCAGTTACTTCATTAGTAAGCTAAGTTTGTGCACAGAGCATTGCGTCAGGTATTGTGTATGACTTATGTGTTGCAGATGTTTACGTAGACGCAGTCCTTATAATAACAATAGCATTGCATTAGCCTTACTGTACTATAGCAAAGCGTCAGCTCCATTGATAGGTTTTCATGTGTGTGTTGACGATAACTGATGCCTCACACAGAGCTACTGCAACGTCAGTGCAAGTACTGGCCCGCTAACGTCTGCAATGCCTCATTTAAACTTGTTTTTCCAAGCAGGTTCACACCGTTCTTGGAGACAGCAGAAGACATAGCTAGCTTCTGTGCGCGAGAAGTAGAACCAATGGGAAGAGAGTGTGAACAACTTCAAATTATTGCACTTTGTGAATTCCTTGGTGTAAAAGTAAAGATTGAGTACCTAGATGGAGAGCCTTTTGACGGTCACCTAAATGCCATTGATGTCAATATGGACAGCAGTGACGCGCCAGCAGTGACCCTACTGTTCAGGCCAGGCCACTATGACATACTATACAAGTAAATACGTAGTCCATGCTGATAGTGTGACACACTAACAGATGATAGCAGTTGCTGATGTTATCACAGTGGACTAGTGTAGTGTAGTGATACGACGAGCACAGTGCACAGCACACACCACTGCTGCTATTACTAGGTGCTGCTGCTGTAGATACAGGGATGTGTGCATGTACACGGTGGTCAGAGCTAGTGTACAAATTGTCAACACTGGTGAATGCACGAACACTCTAGTGCAGAAGTAGGCCGTGTTTTTCCATCAGTATACCTCAGCGATTGCTGTCTTGCACGCTACGGCAGCAATTGACAAACTACCACAACAATGGCACAACGCTACACACACGTTGAACATGTGTATCTGCTCGTCTTATGAAGTTGTACTTCTTGTTGTGCGACGCTGCGAACCTTACTATTATATGCACTGCTTGCAACTACAACTCTTGAAGTTAGTGTAGCACATCAGAAATAGCTGTACTTCAGCAACAGCAACAGCCAATGACAGAAACCCTTGATAATTAACCAGGCGGTAGGCATGCCATGAAGCTTCACGGGTTTTGTAATGAACTATAGTATCTATGTGCATTATAGTATAGTGTCTGAATGACTTCAGGCTTGCACTGCGCATCTATCTTCATTCATTTGTTCATGGGTAATGTCCGGTCTATATTGAGCAAGCACACCGCGCTACTATAGCGTTCACTACGTCTTTGCACAAAGCTACTATCAACAAACACAACCTCATTAAACAGTGTACGACATGTAAAAGCGTTGCTTAACATGTTATTGGTCTACTAGAACTTCAACGTCTTCTTCGTCCAGTTCATCTAGTAGAGGTTCTTGTTGTTGTTGGTGTTGTTGTTGTTGTTGAGGTTGTTGTTGTAATCGTACTTTCTTGTTATGTTGTTTACTGCTACTGCCTTTCCAAAACTGCTCAACAAGATACATTGCTACTTTTGG
>AXNI01006290.1:0-15268 GCA_000498555.1 Heterococcus sp. DN1 | reverse complement strand
GGGGGACACATCGGGGGATGCGGAAGTGGACGGGCAGACTCGGGGGGATATCCAGAGAGCGGCTCAACGCAGACCAGCGCCAGGTAACGTTCCGCACATACACTCATACTTACGTACTTCGTAGCACATATCCGTTGTACCTATACATGCAAAGTATACACAATTTGGCAGGCATTGTAAGCGCCAGCTTGCAGTGCTTATGCTGAGTGCATGCGCTGTACCAGTTCTAGTGGTTGTCTTCACAAGCATCATGTACAGTGTCAGCAGTACTTCTGTATGATAACAACTCTAATGGTATGCTGCTCTCTCCAACTGGTCTAACTGTGCCACTACTAGTTACTGTAACCGTCAGTGGACTGTGTTCGTTGTCTCAGTGAGTGGATGACTGCATCTAAAACGCCTGCATACATCTGAAACGCTTGCTTGTGCAACGGCAGGNCAGGCGGAGCAGGCAGCGATGACGATGATGCAGCAATGGATGCACTGTTTGGCAGCATACCACAGGCTGCACTGGACCACTTTGCCAATGAAGATAACAGTAACAAAAAGGGTAAAAAGAGAGGCAGAAGCGACGCGCCGCAAGAGCGGGAAGGCTCTGATGATGAGTTCCTGGCAAAGGTCACTGCTCAGAAAGAGCGTAAGCGTGAGGTAAGCCAGCAGCAATATTGCACTACTGATCATGCGTGCATGCACAGCAGCACTTGTATATCTGTCTTGCATAGAGTGCCGTTTGCGTGTAACTCACGTACTGGTGTGTGTAGTGTCAGTAGAATGCTATATTCCGAAGTGTTTTGCTAGTGCTGAGGCTTCCCTTACCGTCGTATTGTAGCGAGTTGTGAACACTATGTGCATCAACTACTACTCAGGCAGCCATTCCGCTACGCTACTGCTGACTATACCAAAGCACTTGCTGCAACTCTGACCCACTTCAACACGCCAAACATGCATGGTATCACGCTGCTGTGACGGGATCTGAGGCTACCTTACAACGCTTTGAATCCGCTGGCTAATTACACGTCGTTAACGCTCTGTATTGCATCATGTTGCTATACGATGCAGATCAAAGCAGCCAAGTACAGTCCTGCCCCTCGCATTGCAGGCACTCTCGAGGAAGAGTTGGCAGCTGAACGACAGCGTAAAGGCACTACAGCACGAGGTGTCTCTTATGAGATCATCAAGAACAGAGGGCTTACACCACATAAGAGCAAGCTCAACAGGAACCCTCGTGTCAAGAAGCGTGAGGCCTACAGGAAGGCTGTCATCAGGAGAAAGGGACAAGTTGTTGATGTAAGTACTACTACTAGTTGTTTTACAGCACTTTGTTCGATTATAGTGGCCGTAGTGGTGGTAGCTTCAGCGTTGATACCGAGCCATAATGGTTGCTGTACTGAGACGGTGTGCCGCAGTGAGTATTGCTGCTTATTTATCGTACGACGTAGATTGCAGTTGTATCAGCATAGTGGAAGAACTGTCAGCATCAATGTTTGCAGTAGTTTTAGTGTTCACTGTGTGGCACAGCAGTAACTCTTAGAGGCCGGTAGCAGCAGTTAATGCTGTAGTAGTTGCAGTGATGTGGCTGTTGCCATGCCAGCACACTATAGCAGCTATTTTGAATTCTGCAAGGTACAGTGCGCCGTGTAGCTGCATTCACTAGCCAAAATGCCCTGACACATACTCATTGTCACAATGCATACATACGATGGACACTATACAACAGGTCCGCACAAACGAGGCAGGCCGCTACGCAGGGGAGGGCACTGGTATCAGATCTACTATCACACGCAGTAGAAAGCTGGCCTCGTAGTCATAGTGCTAGCAGTAGTACAGTAGCATACAGCAGTGCAACGCTATGCAGTAGTGCGGTGTTACTTAACAGTAGAATACTGCTGTGTGGTTGCGCAAGCATACTGTGTATGACTGTTTGCTGGCTCGACATGTGCATCTCACGCAATACACATCTGTATATCAACTTTGACACAATGATTAGTGTGAGTTATCTTGATTGCTGCTGCTGCTGTTGCTGCTGCTTTGCTTTGCATGCTGTTTGTGCTTGCATGATTTCGATTGTAGTGCATGGCAAAAGGGCGAACATGATCGAATGCAACCATGTATATAGAAAGAGCAAAATAACAGGACACCCTGGAGCACGCAGTACTAGTTGCTGCTTGCGTTTGCTTGTGTTGAGACTGTTCATTTGATGTGTTGTGAGTACCGACAGTGTATGACAGCTCATCTTACAGCTACTGCAGCTATGTTGATCGCACACTGTATGCACAAGCATCGACGCATCCACATATGTATATCCTCAAAGCGCAGACTGCTAGTACAAGCGGCAGTTTCTGTAGGTTTACTTTCACTACTGTCTTACAACTGCTGGCAACGTGCCTTGTGAGCAGCAACAGCGTTGCAGCGCTGCAGTAGCATCAGATTGTTTCATAGCGCACACAACAGTGCCAACGCAGTAGTAGCGCTAAACTACTGCTGTGTCGCTGTTGACTAGTGATCAGTTGAACTGTGCCATAAGCAGTCCAGCAGCTTGCTCAACATTGCCATCACAGCTCTGTAGTGCTTCTCTTGCTTGCTCCGCACTGAAACCAAGTGCTGTTAGCTGTGACACTTTCGCTTCAATAGATGCTGCTGCACCTCCACTACTGCAGTAACACAAAGTGTAATGAGCATGATCAATACAGTAGTGTTGATTAATGGGCATGATGTTGCGGCAAGCGATGCATTATCATATAGCATGCCTATAGCGTAAGCAGCAAGATAGTGCGTCACAAGCTACAACTGCACTGTACATGCGTGGCTCAGGCTCAACTGTGCACTGCAACGTATGCCTGCTAACGCAACGCGCAACACAGTAATTCTTGCATTAGAGTGCTATAGTGCTATAGTGTAGTGCTAACCTTGCGTTAGCAGCTGGAAAAGGAGCGCTAACATCCATACTATCATCATTAACTCTACTGCTACTGCTACTGCTACTACTGCTGTTACTAGTACTGCTAGTAGCAGCAGCAGTGCTGTTAGCTTTCCCTTGCTGCTCAGACTGTGCTTTGTCGCCCTGAGCAGCTGCAGCAGCAGAAGCAGCAGTTGCAGCAGCGTGGTCGTAGCCATCGCGTGCGCGTGCTGGCAGCTCCTGTTGTTGTTTGTTGTATGCAGCGATATGATCTGATCAGCTGTGATCTATTAAGGAACAGCATAGTTGTACCATGTGAAGCACTACATGTATGGTATGAAGCATATGATGCTTATCAGATTGTGGATTTTAGCTTGGAGAGCCAAATGTGTCCAAAAGCGTTTTCACAGTTGAAGCTAGCGCAAACAGCGCCATTGAAAGCGCTCAACACCAGCAGAGGCTCTTGCGCACAAACGCATGAGTAAAGTGCACGATAACTGTGATGTTGTGTATTGTGACAGAAACAGTGGTACTTACCCCTTCTGAGAGGAATGGTACAGTAACATTGCCAGAGCCCATGCGCAGTACACCTTGTTTCAGGTCAAGCACACACTGATGCCTTTTAAGCATGTCTAGGCCAAACAGCATATCAACATCACTCTTCTCCAATATAGTGAAGCTGTAAGAACATAGTAGTAACAGCAATAACAGCATGCATACACGGATGTGAGTGGTCTGATGGTTGAGGTACACAGCATTTAATGTAGTGCCATATCACACTACAGCGATGCACAACTAATTACAAGCCACAGCAATGTTGTCCACGATCATCAAATCGTACTGCAAACTTGTGTGATCACCAGTTACAACACTACTAGTACAGATGCTGCTGCTAATACTATTGTTTATAAGCTATAAGAGTGCTATATACCTGCAATCAAAGTCACAGTTGCCAACTCTAAGATGTGCAATGTGGACCCGGCCAAGGATTTTTCCTGTTCCTACACCACGTGCTTCTCCTGCAAACCGTGTATCTATGAGGTGCTCTAGGCCTGAGGCCTTTGCACACTCTAGGTTCATGATAGTTGACTGTGTGTAGTGCACAAGTGTAGCAGTGTAGTCGTGTAAGATAGAGACGGTGGCTTGTCAGTTGTGCAGTCGCAGCGTCGTGAAGGGCAGTGGTGCACAGCAGTGAAGAGTAATTCTTCCCGTATAGCATCCTGCTTGAGTGACTAAACAGTAATGCAGCTTCAGAATGCTACAGGTGGTCACACTAATGCGGCATTGCTGTTGAGCTACTTAAGCAGAATGCTTCCTCTGAGAAGAGACGCTGCTTTTCAGTCTCTGTTCTCGCAGAAAACAACATGTCGACGCATGTGCGGCTGCTGTTTGGCACCGCCATGTTTCGACGTTGCAGGAGCAAAAAGCGCAGAAGCAAGTTGTGCCACACAGTAATCACATTGCTATAACGTGGACATCAAGATGTGTGTAATTAAAGTCATGGTACAATGTTGATAGCTACAACAGCTGTGAAAGCAGTCATGCACGCGTCGCTAACGCTGGTAAAGCAATCACACACTAGCTTGAATGACGCGCTGCTACCGCCAGGGTAAAGCGCAGCACTCGACAAAAGTGCCGAAGATCATACTATGAGCATGCATGCTATGCACGCTGTATGCGTACTAGCAGCTTTACCCTTCAAGCATAAGTGACGCGTTAGGCCACGCCGTTGAGCTTGAAGGTGGCAGCCCTACTAGATACGCACAGGCCGTACTAGCTATGACAGAGTGGTAGTGCTCAGTGAAGGGGGTGGTCACTATGATTCCACCACACATCTGAAGCCTACCTCTTTCAAACAACAGCTGCGGTTCAAACCGACGCTACACAGAAGTAGCATCAACATGCTGTGACCTTTGTGTGACTGCAATGAAGTGACTAATGACAAGCTCTCCTTGGTCGCAGTGCTCGCTCAGCAGTAGTAGGCTTCAACGCTGTGCTTCTCTAATAGCCAGCACTCGGCAAAGCCCACAATTGGAGCGCAGAGCACGATGACTAGAGAGTACCAAGTAGTCAATCCACTACAAGCAGCTTAATATGTACTCAATATGTCTCTGACGCAGCTTTAAGCGCTAGTCGCAGTTGTTGCTGTCATAACATAGACGTACAGTGCTCGCTGGCTGTGCCACATGTCATTCACACTAGTGTACCAGTGGCATATTACTGCGATTGTCAAGCGACACAAGCAGGTGGAACCACAAACCAAACAGAGATGAGCAGCAACACGTCACCACAGCAACTACAAAGTGTAACGCGGTAGCAAGTGTACTGCGGCCAGTCAGTGAGATCTGTACCATTAGCTTGCGCTACAAGCCGTGAGCTGCTGTGCATATGATCAGTTCTGACCTTCAACATCATTGACATTTGGACATACGCCAGTGAGTTTGATGGCGGCAGAAAAGGAGTCAACATGCACAGCTCCTCCAGGGCATACAGCTAGCGCGTCAACAACTGCACGTGATGTGCTGCAGTATTAGCTTGACGCGCAACAAAATACTGTGCAATACTACGGATACTACAAAACATTAGTCTGTACTATACTGGCGCAGCAGTCGCTGCAGTTGTCGAACATACAGCTACGCAGACAAGGCCTGCTACTTAATCCTGACTTCACTCAAGTGTACATGACCTTTGAGCACAGCTGTATATCAGTAAACACAGCGTAAGCACAGCGTAAGCACAGCGCCACGTGAGCGCCAGTATTGCTGCATAAACAGCAATTCGTATGCATCTCACTGTGTGCAAGTCTAGTACAGCGACGACTGTTATGCACTTCAGTCGCTGTGCTTGCTCGATAGCTAAGGACTTCCAAAGTGCGCAGTCTGTAGTATAGCCAGCACATTATGAAGCGCCTGACTGAGCTAGAGCACAGCGATGACAGCACTACAGTGGTCAACACTAACCATGTGCAGAAGTGCTTTGTGATCTTGTGGCGAGTACATACATAGTAGTGTGACAGCTATGTTGTGTGCTCGCTGCATTGCTGCAAATGGCTAAACCTACCCGGGTGACTGCTCTTGCTGTCATACGCGATGTGCTCGTCAGCTGCACCACGCGTCAATGGCGCTAGTGCGACAGAAGTCGAACCAGTGCCATCGATCGAGTTGGCAGCATGCAGAGTGCAGCATCTGTAGTGACAGCAGTCACAGATGCTTTCGTACCAACTCACTGCAACAGAGTGCTTTCGTGCAGTGTAGGCGTGACAAAAGCGTGTCAGCTGCGAGCTGCTGTGCGCACCAACAGTTCTGACCGCCAATCTTGATGGCATGTTAGGCTATGCCAGTGAGCTTGAAAGCCAAAGCAATGGTGAGCACAAACAGCTAACACGCTGACACAGTGTAGTGTGCATTTGAATACTGTGCAGTGCTAGTGCGATCGACGCACAATTGGAAGTCGAGCTGCGCTGACTGAGCGTTCATACACACTATGTAAAGTGCAGTGTTAAAAAACACACCTTGAGCTGAAACCTTCAATCAGAGAGAGTGCTTACTAGCTGCGTCAGGCTTCAATTGAGCGCTACAGACCGTCAGTCAGCAGCTTGTATTGAAGCCAGACAGGACAATATAAGCTCACCGCTCTAACAGTATAGGACTCAAAGCACAGTAAGCAGCCGTGACTACATAGTGACGGCTCTCGAATACTAGCCAATTGTAAAAAGTTGTCCGCTCACAGCTTAGGTGTGGCTCCAACCTACAGAGGTCTTCCAATCTAAAAGCAACACTCCGTACTCATCCAGCTAGAGCAGTCACAACAGCTTGCAGTGACTGCGATTGTTAAAGAGATGTAGTGCTCGCTAGTTGTGCCACGCGTCAATAGCAATCGTACATCTGTGACACACTAGTGCCATTCAGACAAGGCACGTTAATGAGAGCGCGGCAGCGCTACAACAATAGGATTGCAGTGGTGCAGTATCAGCGACGCAAAATGCACATCTGTACTTGCGCTGCGTTGACAGCGTGTGCATACGCACATGTTGCAGAGCATTGCGAGACTGCGTTAAGCTCAGGAAATCAACAGAAAGTGCTTACTGGCTGCTTCAGGCTTCAACTGCTTGCTGTGACTGCTATCAGCCACCAGCAGGTAAAGCATGTCCGTCATAGTAAGCGTACCGCTATAACATGAGCAATTACGTACACACATAGCTGGCTGAGCAGCTGCTGGTACTCATCTGATTGATGTTACAAGAAGTGAAGGGCTTGTTAGCAACACATCAGATCGTGTGATCTGCGGTAACAACTACGAAGCACAACATCTTCAGATGACATAGCACCCATGAGCTACTATTGCACATAGAGACATGGTTGTGTAGTATCCGATTGGCATTAATGTCGGCATGTAACACGGGGTTGCACAACACTACAGTGTGCATTTGTTGATATGGTGTCAGTGTACACCTAGCATCTGGCTGCTTCAACTGAACGCACAGCAGTGCAATCAGTCGTACTGCACAGCAAACATAGTGTTGCAACGGTACAGCTCGTTGTTTGATGTACGCACAACAACTGGACTTCACTGCAGCAGTTCAGCAAAGCGCAGGCAAGTGGTGCACAAGCGTTGACTGCTGTGACACTGCCATTGCAAATACCAGTACAGTGTGTAATGCCGCGAATAGAGTGCTACACGGCTGCAAGTGTGAGGCAATTGTAGTGTGCTTGTGAACAGCGTGACACACAAGCAGTGTTTTGGTGCGCTTACAGTGTCGATGCACATGGATTGACGTTCAACAACATTGATGCATTGCCATCAAGCACTGTGTAGTCCGCTACTGCATGCACTGCTATGCATCATCTTGTGTGCTGCTAATCAAACAGGACACTAGGTCCACACTACAGGCTCAGCGTGCAATAGCTCAGCGCAAGTGGAGTTCATAGCTACCAGCAGTCAACGCAGTGCTTGACGACACAATTTGAGCTCTAGCAGCACGAAGCTAAAGACATCAAACTGAAGCGCAGCGACAGTTTAACTTCTGTCACTGGCACTTACAGCGTCTGCTCTTGTTCTGACAATTACATTGCTCCGTAGCAGATGCCTATAGTGAACGGAGTGAACGTAAAGGTAGTGCTACTGACCAGTTTTGATCAGCATGCGTTCACGTTCACTAGTACAACCGCAGAGCATTGAGCCGACAGAACACACAGACGATGCCCCACCTTAAGGTATCATTGCTTGATCACTCAGGTCTTAGTGACGTGCATCTGTAACATGACAGCTGATCTTTGCGTGAGTAGTACAGTGCTGCACCTCTGTCACTACTCATCAAAGCTCATTGTTGCCACTAACGCCACAGCAGTGAGTTTGAGACGAGGTGCAAGTAAGGCAGAGCACGGTCAGTTACACTTACAGAACAGCTGTGTCGCTTTATAAAGGTGCACCGAATCTGCAGCCAATAAGATACTGCAGATATGCAACACTGTGTGATCACTCCTCAAGTCTCATGAGGACAGTGCCAGACCGCTACTGCAGGCTCGTCAGACCTTATTGCTGCCATGAAGGCCATAGCAGTGAGTTCGATGAGAAGTAAGGTAAGGAGCACCATGAAGTCTACACGCACAGAACAGCTGCGCCGCTACGGATGGCTGCACTGACAGCAGCAGCAGCAGCAGCTTTGAACAACATGGTTTGATAAAGCATCTTGGCATGCGCATATTGTCGTACGTATACAGTGCAGCCAGTCTTTACGTGATCAGCACAGTGCTGCGTTTCTATTGCTGTCTCGTCAAAAGCTCGCTGCTGTCACTGAAGTTACAGAAACGAGCTCGACGAGCCAGACAGGAGAAAAGCACTGTGAATTACACTCACAGAACAGCTGTTCGGCTAACAGACAGGTACATCGAAAGTGCTGCTACAGCACTTAAAAAGGCAGCAGTAGTGTCTACGTGACAAGAGCACTACTACTGTGTGATCACTGATCAGCTGTTGGCATACACACCATGCCCAAGCAACACGCACTGCAGTGTGCAACGCACAGAGTGAATGACTGGCCAATAGCGCTGCTGCAACTAGCTCGAGCAATACACCAGTGTCGACTGAACGTGATCACACAAGCTCTAAGTGTACGTACTGTAAGCGTCACTAATGTGTCCCTAACAGCTGCAGTGTTCTATAGCTGTGCGTATGAGACCACAATAGCAGTGCTATCCGACGGACGATGAGCCTGCGTTCACGCTCACGCGCACATTAAAGAGGCACAGAAGCCAACAAGATGTACAGAGCATCTCGCCGAAGTTGTGCAACACTGTGTAATCACTCACCCGTAGTGGCGGAAATCTGTAATATGGCAGCTGATCTGTGCATCATAAAGACAGTGCTTCAACGCTGTTGCAGTGTTAACAAAGCGCACTGCTGTCACTAGAGCTACAGCAGTGAGCTCGACGAGACACACGCTACTCAGAGCATGGTTAATTATACTCACAGAATAGCTGCCTCATTACTAGCGTGCGCACTGATAGTGCTGTAACAGGACTCCAACGACAACATTGGTGTCTGCATACCGCACTAGCTGGCCTCACACCAATCGTAGCAGTGATCATTCACGCTGAGCGGTGTGTACACAGAGTGCGTTGTCGCGCTTGAATCTGTACAAGTGCATCAGAAGTGTGTAGAGGCTGGCGTCCTATAGGCAAGTGCAGTGCTCCAACAAGCTCAGACGTCAAGTGCATGCTGTAGCTGATAGACATCAGCATGCACATTTGAGTCCACAGCAAACCTGAAGCACTGCAGGACTCGAGTTCAGGAGACCAGCTAGTATGCTCACTTGCTAGCATGCTGCTGTTGCCGCTATACCACAAGTGTTCAATGCGCATTGCTGATGATTTCGTTACTGTACTTGATGCACAGCTGCGATATCAACAGCGCCCCTGTCTGCAGCCTCTTAGCGCACACAACACCAGCCATATTCTGAACGACTCTCCACTACAAATATAGCCTGTACAAAACAGCAAGGAGCTGCCGCTGCGTACACTTGTGATATGGCAGCTAGTCTGTGTGTGAGTAGTACAGTGCTGAACCGCTACTGCTGTCTCGTCAAAGGCCGTTATTGCCACCAAGGCCACAGCAGTAACCTTGAGAAGGCGGAGTGAAGGCAAAGCACGGTAAACTTTACACACAGAACCGGTGCCTCATTGCACTTTGATGCGCTAATAAAGCTGTAGCACACTCCCAACAGAAATGTCTGCAGAGCATACTGCTGCTGCACACTGAACGTGAGCTCCACAGCAAAGCACCAGCTGGCGCCACAGCAGTCGTAAGCAGTAATGGTGTACGCTGAGCGGTTTGTAAACACAGTGCGTGGTCGCGCTTGAATCTGTACAACTGCATCAGATGTGTACTGGTCGATTTCCTACAGGCAAGTGCAGTGCTCTCCAAGCCATTGACATCAAGTACATGTTGTGGCTGGTAAACAACAGCATGCACTTTTGAGTCCGCAGCAAAGCTGAAGCACTGCAGCGGCCACTGGAGGAGACCAGCTTAGTGTGAAACTGTGACATTCCAGTACTGCTAATGCTGGTCACACTGAGCGCTAGTGGCTGCTGTTGCTGCTACTGACACGAGCGATCAGCATGCATATTGCTGATGATTGTGTCATTGTGCTACATGTGCGGCTGTAACAGCAACAGCGCTGCTATCAATATACCCTTCTTTGTGCACAACACCAGGCGCAGTGTGAGTGACCCTGCAGCCTTGTCAAACAAGCCTGTACTCACAACTGTGGTATGGCAGCTAGTCTTTGCGTGAGTAGTACAGTGTGTCGCTACTGATGCCATATCAAAGCTCATTGCTGCCACTAAAGCCACAGCAGCAACCGTAATGAGCGACAGTCATGGCACAACACAATAAACTACATCCATAGAACAGCTGCCTCAGTGCACTGACAGTACTTTAGCAGCACACAGACAACTGCAGCAGTGCCTGTGTAACACAGCTGCTGTGACATGCGAGGAGAAATCACAGTGCAGTACACCAGAGAAGCGCACTTCAGGCAAGCACAGTGCTCGACACCCTGTATCGCTCGTCAAACCTAGCGCTGTTGTGCATAAGCAGCAGTGGGGTTAATGAGCTCAAGAAAGGTAGAAGCACAGAACACCCTTTGACTGTGTCACGGCCTATACATACACTGCACAACGCCGTCCGTAAACTGTTGCCTCTGTGTGTCACAAGTTCGCCGCCCGAACTGTCCATTCTTAGAAAAATCAGATAACAGAGCTACTCTGTGTTCAGCTAGTCAATGATGTAGTGACTGTCCTGAAAGTACGCCGCATAACTTGACACTAGGCATCCAGTAGCGCTTAACAAGCTTAGCAAGAGAAACCCACGGCTACGTTCAGAAACACAACGAACTACACAGTGCTACTGCAGCGTGTTCTTGGTGGCAGCACGTTGTTGGAAGAACATGCGTGCGCTTGTCACAGTGTTAAAGCTCAGCGAGCGCACATACAAGAGTAGAGCCATGACATCTAGGCATCAGCGTGCTCGTAGGTGCACCGTACCCATCTCAACACTGCGAACAACCGCTCGACACGTCCCAACTGTTTGCTGCACTTTGTATGTTGCGTTTGGCAGCTAACTTCTGCAGAAAAGCGCAGTGCTTCAACGCGTGAAGTCAACAAGCAGGCCAAGCTTGTAGAAGCTCTGCAGTCATGCTGAAGGAACACACCAGAGTGCTACTGCAGTGCGCTCAAACTGACTAAGCAGTACCGAAACACACACAAGATCCAGCATGAATAGTGTTGCATGTCGTTACACGACTGCAATCGCTCATATGATGCGCTACTGCTAATACTGCTGCTGCATCAACTTGACTAATAGGACGCAGACACTGCAGTGCGCATGGACTATACAACTTGATATAGTGATGCACTGACTGCTGTTACGATGTCAGCTACAGTGTTGGTTCTACAGGCTAGCATCAACTGCACGCCATGACTGTGCGTGGCCATCAGCACGCAAACATATGCATAACCTAAGAAGAGAAACACTGAAGCTGATAGCAGTATGCACAGGTGCCACTTAACGTACTGCAACAGTCTGCAGAACCTTGACTGCAGCACAGACAGACATGACACAAGCTCTTCCGCTTACTGATGGCGCCATTGTCAAGTACAGTAGTGAGGCAGAGCCACTTCATGACTGACGATGAGGCGTTAGCAGCGGAACGCTAGTATGCCGTGACTGTGAGTTTGCTTATGTCTGAACTATTACATAGATTAGATTGAGTGCTGGTGCTATTGTAAGCGTCCGCAACAAGTGCTACATACATCGGTTTAGCATAGTAGTCGCTCTTGCGTCTACGCGCTCGCAGTGCTTGCCAGGCTGAAACGCGCTGTAGCCACGCTAGTGTGACTGTTTGCCAGCCATCTAGCATGATTACTGCACTATGAGTAGAAAGCACTGCTCAGTGCGTGACGAATGAGCAAGTACAGCTCTATGCAGTTGCACAAACATGCACTATCGAGACCTGAGCAATGTGCAACTAGTGATAATACGAGCGCTTACAGCTACGGCGATACCCAGCGACCTTTGAACACACAACTCTTAATTGTCTCAATGCACTGGCGCGTAGCAACACTATCACCACGCCTGCTTGATGTAACAACATGCTTGCACAGCTTCGATATGAACATTATACTGTACGCATTGATTCAGCAGCATATTGGACAATGCTACTGACCTGAGCTCCAGAGTCTACAAATGCCTTGACAGAGTGTGTGTTGTTAACAACAGTGTCTATATACAGCATAGTGACTCGCCCAAACACTTCTGGTGTATCCTCCATTGCCTGCTCATAGCTGCGCTGGATTGCCTGTGTACAGTGCACAAGTGCATATAGATGCAGTAGCAGTAACGCTATCAGAGTGTCGCCGTACATCATAGACTGTAACAGCACAAAGCTGCTCGCGAATAGACACGGCGTGCAAGCACTTCTGCAGCANCCAGCCAGCTTGCACATCAAATCTGCACGCGATTGAGTGCAGTAGCTGAAGCATCAACGCTGCACGCAATCAAGCTTCATGTGATTACAGAACTAAAGCTAGTAGTGCTCTGAAAAAAACTGTTGCAACCGCGTGCAGCCGTGCACGCACAGAGCACTTCACTATGACTTACACTGCATGCTATATGCCTAGCTTGAGCACACGCAGCACCGTCACAGTTAGCAACTGTTGAAAAGTAACAGTTACAAAAGTGACAGTTACAAAAGTGGCAGTTACCTGCTTTCTGATGAGCGCTTCCATCATTTTCTGTGCCTCTTCACTGTCTGGATCACTCTCTAGTTTAGCCATTACCTGATCACTTTCCCACTTAGCTTTATGACCACTCATCTGCTGCATCAGCACTACCATGCGCACTTTGGCTGCATCTGCGGTTTCGATAGCTGTTGTACGACTCAAACGCAATCATCAGTGCATGTGTAATAGCATCAGTAACTGGAGCCATATTGAGAACTGGATATATGCATCTGAGCCCCTGTATCACATAGTGCTTACTCCATATTGCAAGATTGCAGAGCGGTAAAATCTGCGCGTCACAGAACAGCTTGTGCTTTGTGTGCACTGAAAGCAGTAATTGCAGTAAGTTGTACTTCCAAAGCAGCTGCTATTCACAGTGTCACTAGTGCTCCGTGCACATGCCACATACCATTGCAATAAGAAGACTGCATGAGAGCTAGAACTCACCTTCTGCTAGCTCTGGGTTCTGGTGGTGCAGCAGCTTGAGTCGCTGCGGCACTGCTTTGTGATACTGTATGATAGCATCTGGATTGCCTTTGCGCACTTCGTCCTCCAGCGTTGCTGCTGCGACTGCTGCTGCTGATGGAGCTGCTGCTGGCGCACGCTGCACTGCTGCTGCCTGTTCTGGTGTACCAACAAGCAAGCATCGGCTCGTTGAGTTTGACATTCAGCAAAGCTGCCACGAATCATTATTAAGAGCATGCTAGCACGTAGCAGAGGACCTAAAATACCAAGAAAGCCTCATGCTGTTATGAGGCAAGCTGAACGAGTGCACACTTACCGCTGGTGCAGTTGCTGTTGCAACTGGCTCAGGCACAGCTAGCATCAGCAAATCGTGGTCTTCCACACCAACTGCTTGCAGCGTTGGGTTGCCAGCAATAACAGTACCATTGTGGCTCACTTGCAGGCTGTCAGGGTTCATCAGCCCTAGCTCTATCTCAGCTAGCAGCTTGATTGTTGATATGTCTGTCTCAAGAGCCACCTCCACTTCAGCAGTGTTGCCATCTGCTGTGCACAGCGTCACTCTCATTGTTGTTGAGGGATTGACGAAGATACTTGAGCTGATGCTGCCTGTGTGCCGCGAATGGAGCTCTGCAGAACGCACAGGCGCCAACGGAAAGATCCAGACCGTTTTTGGGCATGTAACGGATTTTGACAGTGCAACAACAGCAACAGCATAACCACAACTGTGTCTGTCATCAATGTATGTGTGCATGTACATTTGGTGCTCAAGAGGGTTGAAAAGAGGAGCTTAAACAAGCAAGGCTTGCAGACATTGCTAAAGCGTCACAAACAGATTGCTCCCCAAGGATCCTCAAAGCTCCCACCCTTTAAAACAGATACACTGCTGCCGCTGCTGCTGCCCCACTGCTGCTGCAGCTGCAGCTGCTGCTGCTACTGGGAGCGATTAGTAAACGCAAATACACGCCCATGCTCAAGATTTCGCTCTGTATAGACAGTGGTACACACACTACTGCGCCTAGCACAATTGCTCCGTTTATGTTCGCTTGCTGCTGCAATCTTCCCACGTGCACTCTTTCTCTGACACACACTACAAGCTCTCGTATGAACACTGAGACATCAGGGAGTCCAACTTGTCTACTGCTAGTACTGCTGTTGCTGCTACTACTGCTACTGCACAGCACAGCTTGATCGCGTCGATCACAGGGCTCGCAACTGAGCCCTCTGCACTGTGCACATATCTGCAAACACTGCGCTGCTTCCTACTGCTAAGTACTGCTATGTGCATCCTGTGCATCGTTCTGTCTGCATAACTGCATCACACTACTGCTGTTGCTATTTCTGCTGCTGCTGCTGCTGTCGCTGCAACATACCAAACACTGGCATGCATACGCTGCTACAGCACTTCAGCACACAGTATCATCATCTGCTAGGGGGTGACGTGGCAGCACACGTGGCGCCTCGGTGTATCTCCGTCAGCACAGCGATGATGTTCCTGAGCCCTAGCAGGCAGCCATCCTCTGGGTGCAGTGCGTCTAGACCGCTGTCATAGGAAGCAGCGCCTCCTGCAGCACCTGCCAGAGCTGCCCGAGATGTGCACAGACTGTTAGCAAAGTCTATCATGCGCACA
>AXNI01006272.1:0-11649 GCA_000498555.1 Heterococcus sp. DN1 | reverse complement strand
CAGTTGCTGATCACATACCATGGGTGAAGAATGTCTACGGTGAGTCAAGTTTCATAGCTCTTACTACTGCTTATAAGCATAAACAAATGCAGTTTGCCTTTGAAGCAAGATATTACAGCACATCATTGCCAAGCTGCTGTCACATTGTAACATAACTTTGTACATGATGCCATATGACTGCATCAATAGGTCTATGCAATGAGATAATACTGCTGTTTGGAGCGGGCAGTACAATCAACCGTAATTGCTCTGAAGTTGTCAACTGGGCACAGCATATGCAGGTTTGTCTCAGTACAACAAGTTGCCCCAGTAAGCACTACTGGCAGTAGTATACCTTACTAGCATGTTGTAGTATGAGGGAGAAAGCTATAAGCTATGTATCATATAAGCTTTATGTGTGCAGTGAAAGACTATGTGGTATTGCGGTAGCTGCTGTCAGCCTAGCAGCCGCCTACCGCAAGTTGCTCACCATAAGTAACAGCAGCGTTTGTATCGTCAACAATGTGCAGGCCAGCAGTCAAGCTGCGCACACTGCTGCATCCATGTAGCTCATTAGCATTGGGTTCACTTGTATGCGTTGCTATGTATGTATCATATCACAATAGTCAATACTGGATACACTACAGGCTCACTTTGATGCACACCCACATGCTCAAGCTGATGTCAATCTAGCACTGATCGACAAGTCTGAAGCTGCACTGAATGAACTCAAAGTGCTAGCTATGCGGCATAAGAAGAGCAATCTGTTAACACAGTTTGCACTGAGCCGTAAGACACAGTCACTGCTAGATGAAGCTAGTAAGAACTTTACTACAGCTATTAGTAAGCTACAGCTAGGTATTGCTGTGTCACAGATGGGTGTCAACCTGCGTATTGATGAAAATGTTAGTGTCATAATTGGGTAAGTAGTGATAATAGTATTTGCTCACTATATTTGCTCACTACACTACACAATATCATGCATGATTACAACGACATTCTGCAGTGGTTGCTATACGTGACAAACTATCGATCACTTGATGCTACATATAACCTGCGTGAGTGATACATGCAGTCTCTTATACTTACTCATGTTCATACTGCCGCTATTGCCATCACTATTGCTGATGCATATTGTCCTACATTAATAGTGCTCTAGACGGTATTGAGGTCAAGATTGGTAAGCTAGGGTCACTGATACACAGAGTTGAACATCATCTAACTGGTACTAGAACTGCTACAGCTGCAACAGCAACAGCAACAGCAGCAACATCAGCAGTAGCAGCATCAACAGCAGGCTCAGCTATGACAAAGCCAATGAGTAAACAGCAGTTAGCAGTAACAGTATTAGACTCAGAAGAACTAGCTGTAGCTGCTACTTTACGCAACATACAAACTGGTACTAATACTAGTAGTGACAGTAATCAAGACACAGACAGCACCACTGATACCACTACAAGTGGTAGCAGCAGTGGTGATAATAGTAGTGTTGGTAGCAGTAGTTACACTAGTGATCGTATGGGCACAGGCCCACATCTAGATATGAAAGCATACAGTAAGTTTGAGTCAACACTAGAGCAGTTGCAAGTACATCCTACTGATATTGTAAGGACTGAAGATACATACATAGGAAAAGGTGGCTTTGCTAAAGTATATAAAGTACAGCTTAAGGGACAGCAACATCTGTGTGCAGCAAAGGTTAGTACTTCAACTACTAAGAAGGGCGTTACACTGCGTGGTTCTAACATCAGCCCTAGCACGCATGTGCTGACGCGGCTACTTATGTGCACTATAGGATTGTTGTAAATTAGATTGGTTGCTATAACACTACGAGTGACTCTTACCAAGTGTGTTTGCTTGCTATTCTGACATGCACCATATCGTACATCAACCGCTGTTGGATCAGTAGCTAACACTCCAAATAACTCTTTTGTTCACTTGCTGTAACAGGTTGTGAACATACAAGAGCTGTCAATCAAACAGAAACAGAGGATGTATCTAAGATTTGCTAAGGAGTTATTCATACTACATACTAAGTAAAACAGAGGGTACGATATCAACATCATCTACTACTAAATCACTGTTTCATGGTGGCACATTAGCATGGACTGCACCAGAGTTATTCAATGCTGTTAGAGGACAAACATGCACACAGCTGTTTACTGCTAAGAGTGATGTATACAGCTATGGTAAGTAATGTAACGTACACGAACATGCATATTTCTGTATGCTGTACCTGTATAAAGTGTGTATGTACATTGCTAATTGTGTACTCAACGTGTGACACTTTATAGTGTGTCACGCACTGTGCATCATACTTTGGTCTGTATACAGACAAACTGCGCGTTCATTGTACTGCCATGTTAATCATAGAGAGACATGTGAAGCACAGCGACTTGACACCAACAGCTACACAATGTACATACTAACTTCTTGGTCTACACTAACAATACAGGTATACTAATCTATGAAGTGCTTGCTGCAGCATACCCAGTACTATCACAAGATGGCTCAGAATTGAGTAGTATGCCATGGGCTAATATGGGCTTCATAGACATTATTGCAGCAGTAGCTAAAGGTAGTAGGCCACAACTTGCAACTGTTGCAGTGTCAGACACTAATGTATTGCATGCATCAATGTATACTAGCTGTATGCAGCAGTGCTTAAAAACTGATCCAATGAGAGACTAACATTCGCTGAGCTTGTCAAGCGTATAGAACACTAGCAACTAGTACTAGCACTTGTGATCTGCAGTAACGTTGCAATGGTGCTAGCTGTACGCTGCAGTAATGGGGGCAATAGCAGCAGTAGCTGCAGTAGTAGCATCAGCGGTGGCAGTACTGGCAATCACTAGAGTTGCAGTCTGTACATACATCATTCGGCGTAGCAGTTTTGTTGTGTATAGTGAGTGTCATCTTCGTTGCGCGCTATGTATGCATTTCTAGCAGTGTGTGTGGCTATGTCTGTACACTGTGTGAGTATGCTGACTGTACATTTCGAGAGCTGAGAGCTCACATCGTGGCGAAAGCGTAATCTGCAATGCATATGAGTATGCAAGTACACGACATGCAGCTGCACTATAGCTCTCACTGTGTTCAAGTCCAAGCCTTTGTTGTTGCTGTGACCATTTATGCCACTGCTACTCTGTCGCTCAGCGCTTTGTACGATGAGTCCGAAAGCGTGCGCCATCACAGCAAAACAGCAGCAGCAGATAGCACGTAAATTCCACTGTGCGCTGCTTTGCAGTATAGTATGAGGCGCTTAAGCGTAACGCTGTATTGAGTGGCATGACGTAGTACGTGAGCGGTGTGACACGCTGTTGCTAGTGCTGCTGCTGCTATGACGCCGCCTATGCCAGTCATATACTGAAGTGCATGCACACACAGTGCGTGCATCTACTGTGCATGCTGGCTCTGGAGCAGTGCTACATATTGTTATTATCATGAGTGCTTGTATGCACTCATGCTACTTCCTGAGAGAGTAGACACATTATAGCTATAGCTGTACATAGTGCTATACACTATTCAATCAGGCTCGCAGTCTGATTCTTGAGCTGCATCATCAATCAGAAACCCCTGAAAAGCGGGTCGACCCGATATCTTAGCGGATCGGCTCAGTATATCTCTCTTCAAAATCTCTCGACCAATCACAGACAGCGCTGCAGCGTTACTGCAGAACAGAGCACCTCTGCAACGGAACTTGTGCTGTTGTAGCATGTGTTGTACAGCGTAAGGCCAAGCGTTGAAATCGTGTCAGTTCGACAGATTCGAGTTACGAGCGGAATTCAGCAAGTACACGGCAAACAAGCGCCTGCTTAGTCTGCACAGTGCGCTGGCGATGACAAGCACCACCATACCGACTGAACGTGTGCTTATGCAGCAACTCAAAAGCTGTCAGTATAACGCGATCTAACAGTGCTACTGTCAGTAGCAACGGCTGCAACCTGGCAGTTAGCAAATGCGAAATCTGAAACGTTTACGCACCTGCACTAGAAGCGCTTTACGTACAGCCTTGTACAGCCTGCTCTCCAACTCAGTCGCTACACTACTACCACTACTGCTGCTGCCACTGTTAGTACTACTGTTGCCAACACCATAGCTGTTACTGATGCTACTACTGCTGTCAAGCTCAGCCAACTGTGTCAGAAACAGCTCAATGTTGAAAGCATACACTGTCTTAGCTTTGTAGCGCCATAACGGCCTACTGCGTACTAGCGGTATGCATGCTCTTGAAGCTTTCAGTACTCGCTCTCGCAGTAGATAAGGGGCAAACCGCTGCTTACGTGGCCTTGCTAAGTACGGCAGTATCATGCCTAGAGTACACAGCAGTATGCGCAAATGAGTACCAATGCATACAGTGTTAGATGTCCATTCACGTTATCATAGTGCAAACGGTTGCAAGAACGCTAGCCTGATTGCAATGTGAGCAGGCTGTACAAACAATTGTCATATGAAGCAGTGATTGCTGGTGTCACTACTGTAGTTTGACAGCAGAAAACAGCACATTGCAGTATCTTGTATATCTTACCTTCAAGGAGGTGGTGTGTCACAGCATCTGACAGGCCAATAGTAGAGCACGCTTTAACAGCTAGTGATGCACGCTGTGCACGTGGCATCTGCTCCACCTCTATCAGGAAGTCTTCCAGTGTGATCTGCTGCTGCTGCTGTTCGCGCTGCTGCTGCTGTTGATGCTGCTGCTGCTCCTGCTCCTGCTGCTGCTGCTGCTGCTGTTGCTGTTGTCGCTGCTGCTGCTGTTCACGCTGTTGCTGCTGTTCACGCTGTTGCTGCTGGTCATGATGCTGCTGCTGCTGCTGCTGCTGTTGCCTCTGCTGCTGTTGCTGCTGTTGTGCCTGCTCGCTACTGCTGTCAGGAGTGTCATCCAAGCTGTCCACATCACTGACCACGTCGTACTCATCAGTACTGACGTCATCACTTACGTCACTCTCTTCTGCACTGTCATCAGCACTTTCAGCAGTGTTTTCATCCTGTTTCTCCCCCTCTCCGCCACTGTTAGCAGCAGCACTACTACTGCCACCAGTAAGTGCACTAGCAGTAGCAACAGCGGTCTGCGTAGTAGTGCTGTCAGTGCTGCTACCAGTACTAGCAGTCTCGCTTAGAGGTGTAAGCTTGTATAAGAGCGTGAATACTATGATTTCGGATGGAGGCAGTGCCCCCGCAAAGGCGTGCTTCACCATAGTGTGTGCCTCATCAGACCTGTCTATAGCATACAGCGCTTCTTTAAGCTCAAACTGATAAGGCCTCCTATAGCTGGCTGCAACATGTCCCTTGATGTGCGCAGCCACTCTCACACTGCTGCGGCGTGGCACAGCTGCTGGCCGTTGGCGACCGTTGAGCAACGGTTGCGCGTTACTGCTGCTGCTGCTACTGCTGCTGCTGCTGCTACTGCTGCTGCTATTGCCTTCACGCATAGCGTCTAGTGCAATCTTGCTGTACCGCAGCCATGCCAGCTGCTGCACTGCCACTCGGCGTGCTGCTGCTACTGCTGCAAGGCCTTCGTTGTGGCTCTCACTCGCCTTGTTGACGGCTGCTGTTAGCGCACAAGCCTGCTCTCTGTCAGGCTCGTAGTCAAAGCAGCGCGTCAGAGCTGTTTCTGTCACCATGCGCAGTGCAACAGAGGCTAGTACCAGCAGTAGACCAGTCACTGATGCCCCTGCAATAGCAGCACTACTACTACTACTGCTGCTACTGCTAGCTGTTGTTACTGCTGTCCACGTCGCTGTGCCTCTGAACATGTACGCTTGACCAATAGCTAGTACTAAGCCACTCAAACACTGCTGCAGCAGTGTCAGAGCTGCTTCGTGCCGCAGCGCTAAGCTCAGTGCTTGCTGCAGAGGCTGCGTTAGCGCAGGAAGTGTACTACCACTACTAGTGCTAGCACTACTGCTAGTTGTGTTCTGTGCTGCAGCAGCTGTAGTAGCACCAGTAACAGCAGCAGCAGTAGCGCCAGCAGTAGTAGCAGCTCTTGTCACAGCAGCAGCTTTAGACACCTTCTCAACTTGTCTGCTAACATGCCTGAAGTGCAGCGCACCTTCACACGCTCTGGCTAAGCCTGCGCAAGCAGCAGTAGCCTGTGCGCTGTGCAGCAGCACTACTGCAACTTTTGATAACACACCGCCGCTCACAGCGCTGTCACAAGAACTGCTGCTACTGCTGCTGTTGCTCAGCCAGCACAGCAGCAGCGACAGCAGCACTGCAGCCACTGACCACCACACTAGACCAGTGCTCAAGCAGGCACAGCACGCAGCAACAGCTCTTAGCACAGGTGTTGCGCCTGCATCTAGTGCCTCTTTGTAGGCCCTCAGTATCTGCACATTTTTGTTTAAGCCTGGACAGCCACTTACAGTAGCAGTAACACTGCCACTACTACTACTGTCATGTGAATTGTACTGCTGCTGTTGCTGCTGCTGCTGCTGTTGTGCCTGCGTACTAGCGCACAGCAGGCTGACCAGCAGTATAGCGTTAGCATACAGCCCTCTGCCACTACCCAGCTCTCTCTGCAGCTTAGCATTGGCTTTTGCCGTGGCCGTTGCCGTCAGTTGAGCTGCCACGTCAGCAGGTGGTGCGTCACCCTGCTCAACGGCTGCAGCTGCTGCAAGGAGCAGCTGCTGGCGCCTGTCGTTCTCCTGCCAGAGAGCGTCTATGCAGCAGGCCAGCTTGTTAGCTGTGCGTTTGGACAGCCGCTGCTCTTGAAAAGCTTCTAGCATGTCTGCTTCTTGTACCAGTGACAGCAGAGTGCCGATGAGCCTGTTGCGCTGTGCAGTAGCTGTGGCCTGCACTGCCTCCACTTCTGCCTCACAGAGCTCTGCAGTAGCACACAGAGCAACAGTGACAGCAGCAAAGCAGCATTCTGAGTTGTAGTCCAGACTACAGTTTGCGTTGTCTGCCGCAGTGATGAAGTGCGATCTAGCCATGTAGCAAAGTGCCATTGAATTGACCGTCGCCGTAAAGCGTATAGAGTATTGATAGTATTGTACTGTTGTAAGGCGAAGTGGTGCCTACCGTAATCGTCAAGTTGCTGATGGAAACCAGCATGTATGATAGGCAGAAATGCAGGATACAGCAGCACTAGCCTCAGCCAGACATCCACCTTTGCAGTAAGGCCGCTCAAGTATAAAGCGCCACAGACATCATCAGCTCCATCGATGATCGTGCTAACAGCTTCTCGAGATCGCTTACGCTCAAGCGGTGTCAAAGAAGTTGTTCTCTCAAGTGAGCCAGAAGCTGCTGACACTCCTAGCCTTCCCCAGTTCCAGGGGCTCAGAACATTGCCTGACTGTTGATGTATTGCAGGAGCAAACAACAACATGTTTTGTGAGCTCTTTATATCTTGTGGTCGCTTCTGATGCTCAGAGCATGTTTGCAGTGTTGACATCGAATCTGACCTTTTTTACAAAGCCGTGCAGAGCAGCCACATCCCTGAGATGCTGCTGGTCTTTGAAAACAAAGCTATCCTGCGTAATGACCTTGTAGCCTGACGGGAGCTGCCTCTCGTTCACTGCAGCAGTAGCAGCAGCATTCGTGCAAATCACTAGCAAAACTACGAATAGCAACATTGCGCTGGCGCGATATCGAGTCAGAAGAGATGCATCGAAGCCGAGTTGATTGCGATGCCTTTGAGGGCACGATTGCGGCAATCTAATAAAGGCAGCTTGAACTTTCGTGAACTGGCTCTGCTAAAAAAGTAGAGAGAGAGAGAGAGAGAGGTGCTTGCTGCTGAGATGGCTGATGCTGGCGAACACGCAGGCAAGCTTCATCATAGGGAAAGTAGTTGCAAGCTTGCTAACTTCAATCAGATTCGAGTTGCTGACTTTCGTTCGCTTGCGATCGTGTAACCATTGTGGCAGGCGAAGAGACCTCTTACGCAGTCGTCTGGGAGACCTTGTTGCAGCAGCAATGGCTGGGAGCCGGCTGTTACCTGCAGGTTGCATCAGTGAACAGGCAGTCACGCTCGCTGTACGCAAGATCTGCACGCACTCTTCCTGTCACGAAAACTCTCAATAGTAGACAGAAGTGTGCTATGGAAAGCAAAAGCGGGTCGTTGCAGGCCTGCAATGCAAGCGTATGCACGACATGTGTCAGTCGCCTATGCAGCACTATGAGCGTGGGGCTGCTGGAGTGGGCTTGCGATAATGGCTTGATGCTGTCCTACCATCACTACACGCAGTTCTGCGCAGAAGCTATCCGGTCGGGCAGTTCAGCTGCATTCGAGTGGCTGCTGGAACACGATGATTGCATTAAGACCCTGGCAGCGACGGCGCGCAACGAGGCTGTTCGTAAGGGCTTGAGTTCAACATTACGTCGAGCTTATGATAAAGCTGTGACTGATGGGAGCGTGCTGCGCGCTGTGGACATGCTGGCGAGCTACCAGGTGCTAGGTAGCCGCGCTGGCAGCGACAACAGTCCCAACGACGTGGACAAGCTTTACGAGTTTCTTGTGAAGCTTCGTCAGGCGGGCAATGAAGCAGCTCACAAGGAGCACTTGGGCGTGCTGCTGCTACTGCGCAGTCACCTTCCAACCTTCTCAGCGGACAGCAACCACACTTCCCGCGCTGTAGCAGAGGGCCGTCTTGATGTTCTGAAGGAGCTGTACGCGAAGGGCTACGGCATCTCTTCGCACGCTTACGACAGCGCTGCTTGCATCGATCGCATGGACATGGTGCTGTGGCTGCGCGAAGTTGGGGTGCAGGGCGATTGGGGGCAGCGAGAGACTATGGCTGCTGCTGCTGAGGGCAATGTGCACAAGCTGCAGCAGCTGCATGCGAGTGGCCATCATACGCCTTACTGGTGCTGGTCTGCAGCCGCAGCCGGTGGCCACATCGCTGTCCTCGAAGAGCTGCAGGGGCTTGGTATCCCAAACATTCAGACTAGCAGCGCAGGCGAGGCTGCTGCAGGGTGTGGGCACTTGCACTTGGTCCAGTGGCTCTATGAGCACCACGAGGTAGAGTTCACTAGCAGAATGTTCGAACTTGCTGCTGAGAGGGGCGACATAGAGATGCTTCAGTGGCTCCGCGCACACGGCTGTCCCTGGAGCAGCCGGGCTTATGGCAATGCCGTTTTGCTGAGTCGCTTGGACATACTGCAGTGGCTGCGAGCTGAGGGCTGCCCGCTGGACCAGTGGACAACATGTTGGGCCGATCGTGGGCTTGTTTCAACTGCAGCGGCTTGTGCTGACATGGTGATCTTGAGATGGCTACTCGAGCAGGGCGGTCTGCAGCTGCGCGCATGCGACATGGCAGCAGCTGCTTGTAGTGGCCAGTTGAGCACGCTTGAGCTCTTACATGAGCATCACTGTCCGATGAACCAGGGAGCTTGCACAGCTGCGGCGAAGGCCAACTCTCTGGTGGCATTGCGCTGGTTGCGACAACATGAGTGTCCCTGGAACGAGGCAGCAGCAGCGTGTGCTGCTGAACGTGGTCATCTGGAGGTGCTTCAATGGATCGTAAAGCAGAAAGCCCCCTGGAACCCGAGTCGGTGTTTCAGCTACGCGCAGAACGCTCCGCTTCGGCACACTGCTGTAGCAGAGTGGATACGCATCAACCACTTGAAGAAAAGCAAGAAGAAGAGCAAAAAGAAGAAGAGGACGAGCGCAGTAGGGGCTAATAGTAGCAGTTGACCCGCTTTGTTAATATCAATCATCGTATCAATACACACACATGTGATTAAACATTTTAAAAACAAAAGTATGCTTGAGTTAATGCACATGTTTATATGATGGCATCACTGATGCTGCTTGCTGTAGTGGGCCGCTGCTCGCGCACACTAGACTGTATACTAATGTATCACTAAAACATATAGAGTCATTGTTTGAGCTGCAACCGTTGTGCGCGAGCCCGGCCGTGAGCATGATTCAAGGCCTCGTCATTCCAGCAGTGTTAGCGTAACATGATTATACAACAGTCACAGTAGTGGCAAGATCCAATGAAGATTTGACCTAATTCTTTCTTCTCATAATTGTAGCATTCATAGAACGCAGTGGCGGCCTGCGGACTCATGGCACAATAAATGCAGTAGCACAGACAGTACCGTGGCTTGTGAGGCTATGAATAGCACATGCAGAAGGTGTAAGCCTGTGTGCTTGTAGACAGCTCTGCTGCAGCACAGACTTCAACGTCAGGTGATGGATACAGCTGTTCCAGATGGAGTTGTTGTTGTTGCTCATGCCGATACGTAGCATTCACTTGTCCTGGCCAGCTCTCTGGCTGCTGTTGCCAAACGGTGCAAAGTGGCCGTCAGTGTCAGCAATGCCCAGCTCATTCGCCATCTGCTGCAGCGCTGCCATTCGCTGCTGAAGCTGCTGCTGAAGGTGGTCACATGCATGATCAAAGTGTGCAGTGGAAGACTGAGTGATGCTGCTGCTGCTGCTGCTGCTGCTGCTGCTGTTGTCATCACCGCTGCTTGCTGCTGCGCTTGCAGCTGCTACAGCAGCATCTGCACTGCGCATTGCCTAGTTGAACATATCATCTGCAAGTTCTTCTCGCATCTTGTCCAGTTCTGTGTACTGCGCTCTGTCAAACACCACGTTTCCTGCAGCATCGTGCAGCTTGAACTTGCGGATCAAATTCTGCACTGCGGGCGCAGGGATTGCATATGAAGAGAAAGCCACGTGCAGCAAGAATTGTGCGGTTAGCATGCAGCACTGGCACAAGAACATGTGCTACCTCTTGCACCTGAGAGAGCTTTAGATATTGTGACAGTGTTCTCACACAAATGTGCTGCAACTGTTGCTGTACATCATACCTCGATCACAAGATTAGTGCGATTTGAGGCAACAAACCCTCCCAGCTTGGGACGTGGAGGACCAAACAGCAACAAAACGTGTACTGATGCTGTCGAACACGCAGGTAAGCTTCATCGTGGGCAAATTAGTTGCAAAGTTAATGACTTCAACGTGATCGTTGACTATCTTTCCTTTCATCGTGTCAAGAAGACAGAAAAGAGACTTCTTACGCGCTCGTAGGGAGACCTTGTTGCAGCAGCAATGGCTGGGGGCTGGCTGTCACCTGCAGGTCGCAACAGTGAATCGGCAGTCACGCTCACTCTATGCGCGGTATGATGAGAGCAGCACCGTGCGTCCCCCAAGACTGTACGGAAGAAGGAGGTGCACTGAAAGACACACACGCGACTTATCGTGCGCGTGCGATGCGAGCGCTGTTTCAACCTGCGTCAGTCGGTTGTTCAGCATCAAGAGCGTGAAGCTGCTGGGATGGGCCAGCGCAAATGGCTTGAGACTGTCATACCGACACTACTCGCGTTCCTGCGAAGATGCCATCCGGTCTGGTAATGTAGCAGCACTGGAGTGGCTTCTAGAGCACGATACTTGCGTCAGAAACTTGGCAGCAATGGCGTGCCATAAAGCTGCTCGCAGAGGCCGAGCCCAACGGTACGGCGGGCGTATCAAAAAGTTGTGAGCAGTGGGAGTTTACTGCGCGCTGTGCATCTGCTGAGGACCTATGGAGTGTCAGATGACGAGGACGGCTACGGCAAGGATAGCGAGCTTGGCACCTTGTACCACTTTCTCAGCAGGCTGCATACAGCCAGCGATGCAGCTGCTCGTGAGGAGCACACGGGCGTGCTGCTGCTACTGCGCAGCCACCTTCCGAACCTCTCTGCTGGCCGCAAGCACACCTCCTGTGCAGCGCAAGAGGGCCG
>AXNI01006256.1:0-14042 GCA_000498555.1 Heterococcus sp. DN1 | reverse complement strand
GCAGCAGCAGCAGAGGTCCTCACAGGCTGTCATAGCAGCAGCAGACGCTGTAGCGCGACGTATCAGTAGGCAGCTCAGTGCTCTCACAAGAGACGCCACTAATTTGGCACAGCAGGTGGGTGTTTCAACGGCTGCTTTCCAACGGCTGCTGCAAAATCGTTGACCCGTGTAACTGTTTCAATTGCAATTGTACCAATTGCCACCCTGGATTGTAACGTGTGATGCTTGTAACGTTTGCTGCTCGGTTAGCAGATGTCATTGACCGCTTGTATCTCGTTACTACATCGAGAGCGCCACTTCGCGTTCAGCTAGTGGTAATGTTGTAGGCAGTGTGTCTCAACGTGATACACTATCAGCTGAGCAACTGACTGATATATTGCAACTGTTATTTGTGTAACTGTCATTATTGTAACGCCAGGATGACGTGGCTTCATCGTCATCACTGCAGTCATCACTGTACATGCAGTGCACAGACTTTGCAGCAGGTGAGTCACTGTAGCGTCTTTTGCAGTAACGTCTTCTCCAGTAACGTCTTTTCAGTAACGTCTTATGCAGTAAAGGATGTTGCAGTAAGGACATATACAGCAACGTTCAAGAACTACTGTGAATGTGCTGCAAGGCAGATTGCAGACGCATTGCGCATAAAGCTTCAGCAAGTGTGGTTGCAACATCTGTTTGAACATTAGTTGAGCAATTGCTGTTACAGCTATGATTGTAGTGAAGGCTGTGACCTTGTGTTGATGATGTTAACGTATCCCTCTTCTCTATTGAACACGTTGTACTTGAATTGTGCAACAGCGCTACTGGTGCAGCTGCGGGTGGCATTGCAGCAGCTGCAACAGCAGCACACTACTGCGTCATCAGGTTTGTGTAGCGGTCTCACAGCACCAATCGTATGAGTTCGTATTGTCTGACTTGTGTGTTCGAGTTATGTATGCTCGAGTCGTGCATGTAAAGGCTAGTCGTCATTAAGCAGTAGCAGTAGCAAAGCCACACTGCAGTTGCTAACCGAGATTTACCAGTTTGTTATAAGATACTTCGCTTATCAGAGCAGACTAACTAACACTTTCGCTGCACCTTACATTGTTGTCAAACACTAATTACAGATGAAACCAATGGCAGTAACAGCACATCATCAAGTGTAGATGCAGTACTACTGATAGGTAGAATAGCATGGCTACTGTTAGGAAAGCGAGGCACTACTCTGAAACAGTCACTACAGCCACCAGCTACTGCTACCACCACTAGTGGTACTCAAGGGTAAGTGTAAGAGATTTGACTTTATTATACGCACTGGGTTTGCACTCATTGTTACATCTGCTACTGTACAAACCTGCCACAACTGCAAGTATTCACAATAGTCCTCTTTTTGTGACTTCTGTGAGCACTAATGTGTGAGTGTTGGGTAGTATCGTACATAAACTCAGGACGCCTCTTAACTCATGCACACGCGCTCTAAAACTCTGCTGCTTGTGCTATTGCTTGTCTGTATGTACCACTCTTTTGTTACACTCAACAGCTGTGTCGGCATGGACCAGTTAGAAGCAGCATTTGAGATAGCAGACACTGATGGTGATGGTGTATTAGATACTAGTGAAATACAAGAGGCACTACAGGTATATACCTCACATACTTTGACATACTGCGTACCGGATAAACCCTATATACTACGCTTGTATTAGCTCCATTACATTGATGTATGTGATGGTATGCTTGCATCGAGTGGTGTACGCACTGTTTCGATGGCAGCTGCTAGTAGAGCGCTGCATGCTAACACGTCATTTTGTGTACAGCATGTTTGCTCAACATCGAAGCAACGGATTCAGTACAAAGCGTACTGATATCGTACTGCTGTTCACTACAGCTGTGCTGTGTGAAGCAGTGATAAATTGATAACTGACAATCAAGCGCATGCGCTGCAACGTTTGCTGGTGCAATGTGTTTGCTACTACAACAGGCTGTAACATTCGGTAGTGAGTCACAAGCACGCTATGAAGGGCACACAACACTAACTTTTGATGAGTTTACACTGCTAGCTACACCACTACTAGAGCAGCAGGTATTGTAGCATACCTATTATCAAAACACACACACACTATCATCACAGTGCTCACTGCAGTTATTAGGTATGAATGCCCTGTAGCTACCGCCACACTGGCATAGCACAAGCAGAACACCATTACTGCGTGTAGACTGCTCTGCGCACTTGCAAGCATTTTAATAATGTAATGTTCTGTACTCTTGTAAGTGAAGTACACGGCATCGCGTTCCTTGCACTCCTGTACTGCAGTGCCGATTATTTACTCATTTTGGAATTGTTTGCAATCTTTGTGTGCCTAATAATCGTATTGCAGGACCCTCGAACGCACCTAACAAGTGGTCTGCAGAGTGTTATGGCCAGTAGTGCTAGCTTGTGGGCACAGTACGCTGCAGCTAAGCCTACACACACACTCACACAGGTGACTTGGTACATACACTACCACAACACTCTTTTGGCAGTGCGTTCGGCAGTGCTTTTCTCTTGCTTGCGAACAAAGTTGTAATCCCATGGGATTGCTATGGTGTCGCACACCTGCTGACGCCTATCATAATCCACTGTTATGAAGTTCTGTTGCTGTGAAGTTGCTGTTGCCTTGCACTGCACAGGCTCACCATGTTCAGTGAGACCATGCTATACTGTGCTGTTCCTATGCAGCATATGTGTACTGACTGCTGTGCGCACTATTGCGCTGTAACATATGGTGTCACTGTTCACTACAGGCAGCAGCAGCGCTGTCACGGGACTGCAGCGCAGCAGCAGCAGCCCGCACAGATGCAGCACACTGGCGCGTCACTCATGGCATGTGGTGCAACCACGCACTCACACTGGACGCTACTGACGACTACACTACTGCTACTCCTACTGACACTAATGATATTGCTGCTAATAGTCGTAACAGTGTGATCAGTGAGACTATAACACTGCCAGCAGCGCCTTGGCCACCGCTGCAGCGCTATCTACTGCAGCTAGCGCTGCAGGTGGCAGCAGTGACGTGCAGCGCTGACTTTGCCACTCATGCTCAGCTCAGCGCCACGTCAGCTCAAAAGCCGTTGTCAAGGCACGGGTCCACGCAGCTAACGCACACTAGCAGCTTCACTACTACAGTTTCTGCTAGTGATAGTAGCTCAGCAACAGTAACAGTCAATAGTGTAAATACTGCACCACCGGACTTCTATACAGCAGCAGGGGATGCACTCTGTGCACTTGCGGCGAGTCACATTGCAGCCGTTTACAGGGGTCTTGCCGATGGAAACGGAGCTCCCCTACAACGGTCGCCAGAACCTGCACGTTTACAAGCGCTACTGGACGTTATGCTGCTGCAGCAGTTACCAGGCTTGCGGTTTGCAAGTGGCAGGAGTAATGGCAGTAGCAGTGGCTTGTTGGGATTGGGCAGTAGTGGTAGCAATAGGAGCAGTTTTCAAGGGGTGGCAGATGTGATTGGCGAGCTGATTGACCCAATCGATCTGCAGACGTACACACCGTTTCTGGAGGCAACTGCGAAGGCCTCAGCTGAGGTGAGTGCTGCGGTACTCTATACTACTGTGTGCTTCACTTGGTTTCAATCAGTATACAATATCTTCTGTACTGCGTTTGATATCAAGAGCAGTTTCGCAACTGCAGCCTACCTACCGCATGCAGTATTTGCACAACAGCTTATGTGCAGTTCTAGTAGGAATAGCAGCAGTACGAGTGATCACTTTTAGTCTGATAGTTGTTCTGCGCATTGCTTGCATTAGCGCGATGAGGTTACAAGTGCTGACCGTTTCGCACTCTGCTTCACCTTGTCTGTGTGTGCTGTGTCACTCATCACTCTTGACTACAGGGTTGCAGTGTGCTACTAGCAAGTGCATTCAGAGGCAAAACTGGCTTTGCGCTGCCACGAAGGTATGCGTGCTGTTAAAACTGTTTACTGCTATATGCTTGCAGAGGTGTTTACTTGCGTCAGCTGTGCAGTGCTATGACTGTCTAACTAAGTTGAAGCATATTCCTTCAGCTTCAGCATGAAGCAGCAGACAAGCGACAGCAACTGATCTAACAAGCAAGTATTGTATCTACACGCAGTTGTTGTGTACGCATACTCCCCACATGGAAGCAACAAACATTTTGGCAGTGTAGTGTTAGCTTTCTAGCCATATGTATACACACAAACGCAACTACACGCAGCAAATCACCTTGTATCCGTATCATAGGTTTCGCTGACAAGCTATGCAAACATTCTGCTTGCGCTTGTACTATGTACTATCACGCTATCACGCATACAAGCAGAGGCAGCAATGTGTCAGCAGCAGCAAGCTCACTCAGCACACCCTCAACTGCAGAACTGCAATCATCCGAAGGTCCCAATCTCTTAGCACTAGCACCTCGTACCCAACGGTTCGATTTGTTACCTTTGCCAACACTGGGCCCGCTGGCAGCAGCTGCTGTGCACAGCTCTAGCAATCCATTAGATATGCTTCAACAACAGCAGAAATCCGATAGTGCAGGAGGCCCGATAAGCGATGGTGCACCCGGAAGTGAGGGGGGTCTTCAAGCTGCTGGTAGACAAGCTCTTGCAGGTATGCGCTTGTATTTGCAGTGTATGCGCACACATGTGAACGTAGTTGAGTGCGTGATGTGAGGCAGTATGTGAGAGTGCACTGATGCTGTGCATCACTACGGTCAGCTACGCAGAGCTGTGTCAAGAGTGTTTTTGCAGTCTGTCAAAGCGTTAGTATAGTCGCCAGTGTTCACAGATGACAATCATATACTAGCATGTGCAGTGTCAGCTTGCACGCTGTCGGGACGCCCTGTGCGCTTGCACAGCAAATCAGCATGTGCCTTCACTGACAGTGTGTGCTGAACATATCTTCAATGCTTTGGAATATACGCTATCAACTGCTTCATATCAGGTATACTCGGCCAAGTTGGCAGTGTTCAGAGTGGCTTCATGGGTCAAGTTGGCAATGTACAGAGTGTGCTGCAAGGGGGTGGCACTAACTTGTTTGGTGCTGCAAGCTCACTGTGGGGCAGAGGAGCTCAGCGCAAATAGGCTTCGCAATAGTAGCAGCAGCAGTAGTTGCAGAAATAGCAGCACAATCATAACAGTGGCAGCACGTACATCACAATTGACAAACGTGCAGCTAGTAGCTGCGTAGTCGCCAAGTGGCCAATGCACACGGTTTGACATGATTATCAAATCTTGTTCGTCCCACAACGTGTTTCGTGTGTAATAATGACTGTTGTTACTTACACCCCCACGCCAAGAAGGTCCAACGCGAATCTGAGACCCGGCAAAATCACGAAATCTCACATCTCTTCTCAACGCAGCTGCCTATCGCGCCTGCTTCTTGTGGACAGCTTCGTAACCAGCTTGATCACCACTAAAGCTATGCTCTTCCTACTTGCAGTGCTTGGATGCTATGTGGTGAGTGTGTGCTGACCTGGTAACTCTGCGTCAACCTGAAGCGATCCATGGCTTTGCGTGTTGCTCTCCTCTTTCAAAGGCGATTCTGCCAAAGCACCCAGTGTGTACTTTTCTGTGCTGATCATGCTGTCTGTTGGTTACATGCGCGTTTGCTGCAGTGCTACAAGCTGAGCGTTGGCATTCTACGCTCCCTTGAAGCAGAGCTGTCTGATAGGGCCAACGTCTCAGGCAGCGGTCACAGCACTGGCTGCACTGATGAGCCGTCGCAACATAGCAAGCATCATGACCAGGTGAGCTTGACAATTACGAATACTGCTATTCAGCTGCGACGTTGGGTCGCTGAAGGGCTCATACACTGCAAGGCTTGTGCTGTGTTGTACTATGCTCGATCAACTGACTGACCTTGCTGTGTATGTAAACACACAATCAGGTCAACGCCACTGTACCAAGCACTTGGAAGGCTGCTTTCGCAATCAACAGTGGTCACACTGCGCACGCTGAGCTCAGTGACGTGATACTAGATCGCGTGTTTGGCTACGTTGGCCGCGGTGATCACCTTCATGTGGCTGGTGTGTGCAGAAATTGGAGGGGCAGATACATGCAGTTGAAAGCCTGTTCGTTCTCTGAGGCGCGGCTGTTATCTGGCGTAAGAACAGGCACACGACACCGCAGCGCGCTTATGTCACTGAGCAGGCTGCAGTGTGCTAAAGCTTGTGGGCTCAAAGTTACTACTATTAACCTGACGAAAGATGCCTACGCCGAAGCTGTCTGTCAGCAATCGCCGGAGCCACTGGCCGTGGTCACAGAGCTTAGACTACACGGTTCCACTTGGAGCGAGACTCTATGCAGCCATGCAGCGTTCAACAGTGAGCTGCAGCTGCTCATATGGCTGCGCAACTACGGCTGCCCGTGGAATGAAGAGAGTGTGCTGGTCAATGCCAGCAGTAGTGGCAGTGTGCAACTTCTTGAGTGGTTGAGGACTGCGACAGTAGTGTGGTCAGAGGAAATGCAAACACAGATGCTCAATCAAGCTGATCACTTTGGCAGAATGGAAGCAGCACAGTGGCTCAGAAGCTGCGGCGCGCGGTGGCCTGAACGCTTCACTACTGCTGTTCAGTTCGGCGCAAAGTCAGACGATGCTGCTAGTAGAATCCTCACATCATGTTGGACATTGCCATTGGTACAGTGGGCTATAGCTAGTGGCGCAGAATGGCTGACGTGGCGGTGTGAAGACTATCATGTGCAGAACACGCAAACAATATGGTACTACTCGAAGAGCCAGACTGCAACAGCAGTGCTGAATTTGGCGCATGCTAACGGCTGCCCTTGCACTTGTGGGCACCAGCAGCAGCAGCAGCCTGAGTAGCGCATAGTGTCGCGTGCCAGTGTAGCATAGTGCCAGCAACCTAGTCGAAGTGGTGACGTGAGTGGCGGTACACTATACATGTATCAACAGCAGTAAGTGCTAGCAGTAGCAGTAGTGATCACTCGAGTAGCAGTACACGCACTGCAGTGTACACATACACGTATTGACCACAACAGTGTTCTAGCTTCTGTACGGGATCACGTTTGTACGTGCTGTCACTACCATGCTACGCAAGCACGTGTACAATGTGCACGCTGTACGCTGTGGTACTTGGAGTTCGAGTCATGTTGGGAAAAACCTGTGACAGTCTCTGCACAAGTACCGTTGAGCTCTTCTAGCATTATAACTGTTCAGTGTTTACATGTGAACATACTCTGCTACAGCATGATCAGTACAGATGCGCACACCGGCAATCACCTCGAGAGCTCTGCGCTTTGAAGATTTGTGCCCAACGGCGCACAAGGTGACTCGCCACCTTTTTTTGCTTTGAGACACCTATAGAGCTATGTTGGCTCGTTTTGCGCGCTGTTCTGTTCGTGCATCGCCGCGTGTAGTCTACGCGGCAGTAGCACCGCAACAGCTCTGCTCTGTGCATCACATATCCCTATCTCAAAGAAGGCCTGCTGAACCAGCGCTGAAGCAGCTCCGCAGCTTCAGCTTCAGCTTCCCTGGCCCTCGTAAGCTTGCAGACATCACCAATCTGCCGCTACTTGAGAAAGAAGAGGGCGCTGCTATCGCTAAGATCTGGACAAAGTTTCATGATACACGCAGAGACACTGTTGGCCTTGCAATCCCTGGCAGCGAGCTGAAGGTAAGCAGCAATTATCACTGCGTGGCAACAATGCTTGGTGACTGCTCAATGGCATGCTGTGCATCAGCTGTGACAAAGGCACAAAAATAACATGATCACAGTACTATAGCAAGCGCAAGGAACGATGCCCTCTGCAATTGTTTGCCTTTGCAGCTGGTTCTTATGTAGGTTCACATCAAGGTGACAAATATCAGCTTAGTGTCGATATGTGCTGTTAGAATAACATATCGTTGCCTGTACATGCTTGCAAAATCTTCCAGGCGCTGCTAGCAAAAGCGAAGCGATGCCCTATGTTCATATTCCCTGTGCACAGAGGCGATGCAGGAGGCTTCTTCAGTGTGCTCTGCCAGTTCCAGGCATCACACTTTCTGTTCACATTTTTAGATGACTACAGAGCTAACCCTGCCACAGCGCAGCCTTACATGACAGTAAGCACCTATGACGACATGATTGACAGCAAAAACATTGGCCTTCTGCGTGCAGATGTGACTGCTCAATTGAGCCGAGAGGAAGGCGCCCACCTCGTTGATCTGNTCTGCTGCGGCAGTACTACAGCAGCAGCGGCAGTGCAGCAGACTTTGTGGAGACGTTCAATCATGCGCCTGCGCAGTTTGATTTCGATGCTTTCATGGCGAGTGTGCCTCTGCGCAAAGTGACAGCAGCACCAGCACCAGCAGCAGCAGCAGATGATGATGCTAGTGGTAGTGAAGAAGCATCGCAGCAGCAGCAGCAGCAGCAGCGCAAAGACGATGCATGACAGCACTGTGTGTGCCTAATGCTAAATAGTATATATATATACCTAACCACAAGTGCGTGTGTCAATTGCAGTGTTTGTGACTTGGTGATTGCATTGCTGCATAGACGCTGGAGATCTATCTCGTATACAGCTGTGTGTGTGTGGCGTGCGTCAGTTGTGCCACACTAGCGTAAGTGACGCTATTGTGCGACGTTACTTACGAGTAGTAGCAGCAGCAGCAGCTGTTAGCTCAGCATGACTGCATGCCATAGCTGCAAAGTGTGAGATAGCTTGCACAGCTTTAGCTTCACTGATGTTGTACACTGCGTTTGTAGGCACTAGCTCATTGCTGCTGTCGCCCAGCACACACGGCGTCTCTGTCATTTGTGCAAACATGCGTATGCGTTTGTGTGAAACGTGCAGCAAAACATGTCAGCTAGGCAATCGTTTGTGGCTTGTAACTGCGAGCTACACTAAGCAATGCGCCTCTACTGACGCAACACAGTAACACTGTGCTATGAGCTGTATTGATGATGCACCCCTATATGCGCAATAAATGGCGCACCAGCGCAATGCAACAGAAATGGAGAGCGTTGTTGCTGTTGTTGTTACTACTACAAGTACCTGACAAGCAGTGCTGTGTAACACTGAGGCCACTGAGGTTGTAGCATGTGTGGTAGTAGTCACGGCTGCGTCCAGGCTATACACAATGCATAACAGCAACACAATGTACAATGTGATGAGTTACTGTGAACCAGTACTTGTTGTGCGTGTACGCTGCTGCATAGTTCATGCATTCGACGACAGTGTTAGTAAAAAAGTGCTCACATGCAGCACAACTGCGGAATTGCATGCGCACAACAAATTTGTGCGATTGTCAACAAGCAGCAACATACGTAAGCACAGCAGCACTGTCTCAATACAGTTCAAAGTGCAATACACAGCGCCGATTGTCAGCCCGTAATATCACCGACACCGCCAAAGTTGCACACTTAGCGTATCTACTGTCAACAGTACATGAGATACTAGCAATATATGCCAAGTGCATTGCTAGGTGTGTACAGCAGATACAGTACTAGTGACTGGCACTGACAGCAGTATATGTGAAGTGCATACTAGTGTATCATGGTATATACCTTATCTCTGAGTCCGCCGTCAGTCTGCTGTGCACAGAGTAGTATATAGCGCTGCAGCTCCCTCTGATTGTATGGTAAGCTACCACTGTGTTGCCCTGCTACTGTTACCATATGACTAAAATTCACTGCACCATCAGCATCAATCTCACCATCTGTAGTGCACAGATAATGTGTGTATAATGTTAAAAGACATGCGCGATCAGCAGTGCACATGAGAAGATACAGTGGCTGTTAGTGACCAGATCATTTGATGTACAGATACATGGTGATGACGTATCACATGCAATGATACACTGTATGTTTGTTAACAACATAGCAGGAGTAGGTGTCGTAGCAAATGTTGCTAAGCACAGCTGGCAATTGTAACTGTGTCCAAGTGCTGGTGTTGCCAGTCACATCGTACCCGCTCGCACCGAGTCGTGCGTTGCACAGAAAGTCTGTACTAATTCAAACCGTTCCGCAGTAGCTTGCGTTACAGCAGCTTGCTTCTCTATAGCAATCTACACCAAGCTACCACTAAACTTGAAGAAGAATACAATCTAACACGTCTGATGTCTGATCATCAAAGTGCTTGCGTTCTCCACAGCGGCTGAGTCTATCATCGCATAGACGCCTAGCTTACAGTGTTACTAAGCTTGTACATGAATGCTGGCATATGTAGAATGAATGCTCAGTGCTTCTTCGTGCGCCGCACTGTCGGCACCCGTTCTACTTGCGTGCTATAATCTTGTTTTTGTGACAACTGCATGATGTAGTACTTGCACCGATCACTGCACTGACAGCTGCAGCATACATGTGTATCAGTGTAATTGGGCAGCTGCACCTGTTATAGTTACACTGACAGTACCACTGCTAACAAATGACACACATGTGTGCTGGGCTGTGATGTGCAGATGTTTGCAGCTGCACATTACCCAGTAGAGCTCATCGCTCAGACAGAATGGCAGCTATCGCTAGGTGCCAAATTTGCTCCTGAATGGTAGTGCTATGTGTTGAATGCAGATGCGCTAGATGTTCGGCGAGTACGCAGCACAACTCACAACTAGATGCACCACTGCTGCTGCCGGCGCAGCCATGGTCACAGTCGCTCAGGGTTGTCAATGCTGCTGCGTGTGTGCCCTCTTGCGACAACGTCTTGCTGCTTGAAATGTGAGCCAAGCAGAAGACATTATCGCAGANACAGCAGCAGCAGTGCCTGCCATGGATCAACTAACTGCGACATTGTGCGCAACATGCACTGCCTCACTGCTGCTGCGACAATGCGTCTTGTGCAGCAATTGCTTGCCTAGTAGTGTACGCACTGCTCTCGTTCGGTACCACAACACCAGATGTTGCCTTCAAGAGAGGTGTGTAGGTGTGTACATGGCAACATCTTTTGGGCTGTGTGCAGCAAGTCAACGGCTGAAGCCTGGCAGTTGGTCAGCCGAACCTCCATGTTAACCAGCTGGAACAGCAGACAGAGAATGCGCATGTGAACTCCTACACAGCACTAGCACACACATTAAATGCTGTTGACATTGCCAGCATTGCACAACGGTTGTACTTGCTGATCGTGTGTCCAGACACGTGCGCTAGCAGTACATGCGTCTATGCTCATCGCACAGGCAGAATAGGAGTTGTAGACACAGCCAGCACAAAGGCAGTTGCGCAGTGACAGCGTGCCGTCCAACACTTGCACTGAGAACAAGCCTTGTGCAAGCTGTCAAGGCTGCTTCTATGTGGAATTGCCATGAGTTGTATACAGAGAGGCGCTGCCTACTACATAGCATGCCGCTACTGTTAGTCAGTAGTCATTGCGCTATACACTGTATCAGTGGAACTGCCACGAGAGCAGGCTGGTAGCTTGCATGGCTTGCACCATGTCAGCAGTCAATGAGTATAGGGCCGATCAGGTTGCACGGCTGCCACAACTGCTACTGCTACATTTACTGCTAGCGCTGGTAATACTGTTATTCAGGGCAGTATTTGCATGCTGTAAATGCAGCGCCATTAGACGACAACATATTGCTGCTGAAAGCTGCGTCAAGCCAGCAGACGTTGTTGCCATAGTCGCCATCGTACAGCAGCAGTAGCACCGTGATCTCAGCAATGTCTACAGTGCTCGCTCCGAAAATGCTTTCTACGCGCAGTAGCAGCTGCTGGAACGGCAGTTTATGCAATGCTTATTTGATGTATGGCGATGCCAGATGTTGCCTTCGCAGCTGTAGTGTCAACGCTGTAGTGCCAGCATCTTAGTGCTGCTTGCAGTCTGTCAATGGCCAAAGACTAGCGCGACGCCGGTAGACGATAGTGTAGATAGACTGCATTATTGCACTGGAGATGCTAGCCCAACGGGTTTACACGCAGCAGCAGAGACAGTCATTGCTGTCATCGCCACAGGCGGCTGTTGCAGGTACAAATTGTCCAGTCGAAGATGCTAGCAATGTATCTACAAACGTTTGATAGCATTAGATTTAGATATGTGTGTTCTAGCCATCATGTCTTTGACTAGTAGCTGCATCAGCCATAAAAGTACAACAGCATCTATGCGCTGCCAACTGATAGTTGATGCTAGGGCTACTACAAGTGCAGCCCTTAGCTGCAACTACCAGTAAGAGAGCAGTGGGTAATGGCGCTCTCCCTGTTTACGACGGACAACATCTTGCTGACGGACAACAGAGTCAAGCAGCAGACGCTGCTGCCAAAAGACCGCCATTTACAGCAGCAGTAGCACCATCAATCGAGTAACGGCTGCAGTGCTTGGACAATGCTTTCTACGCACAGCAATAGCTGCTTGACTAGAAGTGCGTGCATTGCCTATGATGTCCAACAACGCCAGATGTCGCGTCTGCAACTGGTGCATTAAGATTGCAGTGATAGCATCTTAGTGCAGGTTGCAGCCTGTCAATGACCAAAGTCCAGCGCTACATCGCCAGACCGCGGTATAGACAGTTTGCAGAACCTTAGCGCAGATGCTAGCCTCAGCGGTGTTATACGCAGCAGCAGGGACTTATGGTACCGTCAACGCTCAACGCAGCTGTCGCGGGCATAGCACACTGATTGGATGTGCTAGCAATGTATCTACACAGGTGCGATAGCAGTGTGTGTCAAAACATGTTCTGATCATACACGTCTCTGAACAGACCTGATCATACATGTCTGCGCCGACTACTGACAGTCAAAGCTAGCTACTACAAGTTCAGCCCTCAGCTGCAACTACCAGTAAGAGAGCGGTAGATGACGGTGCTTTAACCACTGTTCCGTATTATTATTGCCACTGTCGTACGCTGCTGCATGTGCATGCTGTAGATACAGCGCCCTCTGAATGACAACGCCTTACTGCTGCACAATTGGGTACAGCAGAGAACACTGTCGTTTCCAGGCACACTGGTACAGCACAACCAACGGACTGAAGTAGTGTCAATGATGTGCGCAACACCTGCTGATCCAACTGCTGCTGCGACAACACATCTTGCGCTGCACGCAATGTGGCAATTGCTTGACTAGCAGTGCGTGCACTGTTTTCACCATTCAATAGCACAGTATGTGGCCATTGCAAGTGCTGCGTAGTAGCCAGCATGCCTCTATCTTGGTGTGGCTTGCAGCAAGTTAATAGCTAGAAGCTAGCGTCGCGTAGCTAGACCTCAGCACCGACAGCCAACGCACAACACCCATAGATGGCGCATGCTGCTCGCTGCGCCGCATCAGCAAGGCGGTGCTGCTGACATGAAAAGCAGTCACTGTTAGCATTGTTGAGTAAGAGCTAGAGGTGATGATGTGTATGAAGACACGTGTGCTTGCAGTGCATGTCTGCACACAGCGCTGCGTCATCAGCAGTAGCACAGCAGCATCTGTACACTGTCCAATGCCAGTCAATGCCTGAGCTTGCACAGTTAAGCTTTAAGCACAAACTGGCAGAAGCACATGGCGGATGCTCTTGCACTGGCCAGAGACGCAACACTCTGTACAGACATCGAGACACCCACTGCGCTGCTTATATGATGGAAAAAAACTTCGCGCACTTCAAACTGCGCGCTGCTGCGTAAGAGGTTGCACACCCGCTTTAACGCGCTCGCAGCAGCGGGTTGCGCAGGCTCAGCAAGTCTGTGGAACTCTATGACTCCTTTTCATACAACTATGGTATGCCCGCAGTACACTGTACCCAGCTTATATGAATATATGTATAGCGCATACACTATGTAAGCATTAGCATGATGTACTCACCGTGTTCATCTGCTGCGCTCTGCGGCACTGCTGCTCCTGCTGCTGCTGCTGCTGCTGGCTGTGCTGCTGCTGCTGCTCTGTGCACAACATCATCTAGTTTGCCTCTACGCTGATACTCTAACAGTGCAGCTGTGCCTCCCTGCCAGAAGCTATAGCAGCCATCAACAAGCTTGTTTGTTCTGCCTTGAAAGCCACCCTCTAGCCTCATCTGGCGGTTGCACAGCCACCACTCTAAGCAGTCTAGCCTAGCCTCACTGTTGTTGTTATCCGCACGCACGTACATGGCGTATAGTGCAATCAGTTGACTCCTGGACACGTTTGCATTGCTCTGATGGCTTGCACACTG
>AXNI01006243.1:0-12232 GCA_000498555.1 Heterococcus sp. DN1 | reverse complement strand
CACCACTGTCAGCAGAGTACGTCACTCTGCGCGCAGCTGCACTGCCAACTGAGCCTGCAGCACTGTCCAGCGCAGTGCGCACAGGTGTGCTGTGAGGCGTCGTTCTTTTGCGCTTACAGCTGCTGCTGCTGGTAGGCTTGTACTTGCACAGCGCGCAGCCGTGCTCGTAGTAGCAGTCCTGATGAAAGTTGGCTAGACACGTTGCAGGGCGATTCTTCCCAGAGTGTTTCCCTATACTGCCTCGTGCCTTACCACCCAGGCCACATATGCAGCATATCAGTGGTTTGCCTTGTTGCACAGCAGCTGGGCTCATAGCCTGTTGAAGAGGGGTGCTGTAAGGAGCAGGGACAACCTGCATAATGACATCATTCTGCATGTCTGCGCTTGCTACTGCTACTGCTGCTGCTGCTGCTGGTGATTCGTCCTCGTCGTCATCGACAGCATCAGGCTTTCGTTTGCGCTTGCGAGTACCAGCAGGGCTTGTAGTAGAGCCGCCTCTCTGCTTTGGCACTTTCTCAATTCCACAGCTTTGAGCGTGCGTTTGTAGACCACCCTTCTTGAAGCGCTTGAAGCATATTGGACACGGCAGCTTGCCATCAGCACTGTGATCACACACACACGCATGCAAGTAGATGATAAAAAGTTAGTTATTCAGTGTAAGATTGCATTTGCAGATTGAAAATAGCCTAAAGAACGGCAGCTTGATGCAGCCAAGTAATCGCTGCGTCGCATAAGCATCAAGTGCAGCGCGCAAAAGGGAAGGCATTTGCACAGCAACACAACTCACCTGCACTCTTCTGCATGCGTGATTAAAACTTGCAACGCAAACAGCTGGTTGCAAAGTGGACACTCTCCCATTTCATCATCTGAGTCATCTTCAGGCAGCGCAGCACGTGCAGCCTGCATCGCTGTTTGCGTTTGGCGCCACTGGCAGTTTCTCACTTGTGTTCCTGAGCTGTCGGTGTGCTGTATCTGGCTGCAAAAGCTGAGCAAGATTACGGTGCTAGTGCTGTGCTGTTGCAGCCAGCCTGCTTGCGCTCTGCAGCATCACGCGGCAAACTTGTGTTTTCAAATTCTTGCCATGAAACATATAGCATCCAGTTTTCTGGGGTCCGCCGTGTTTTAAACGATCGAGGCGTGTGCGTGACGCTAAGAGGCGACTTGAGAGCCATGGACCAGCAGAATGGCTCACAATTGTGTTCTAACAGGCCTCAGATTGCTATCTTGGACTTTGGGTCACAGTACAGCCATCTCATTGCTAGGCGTGTGAGAGAGCTCAATGTCTTCTGTGAGCTGTACTCCTGCCTGGTAGAGCCTAAGGTGAGAGCAGAATTAATCATTCACTATATCACTTGCAGTAATTGGGCAGGCGTGCACTAATTGACTAGTCAAAGTGATGGTTTAGCATGTTTCGGCTGCATGCTATACTAGCAACGCTAAATGCAGCTTGAATGCACACCAAGCATGCCAACTTGCAGAAAAGACCTCAATACTTTCGCCCTGCACATCTTAGCATCGCGTCAGCACAAACCCCTGCAAAAGTGCACACTCATAGTGCACTAACATGCACACGCACAACAACACCTACTACAACTTCTGCTGCTGCTGCACCTATAGATGCTAGCCAAGAACAAGGTAGTAGGCATCATCCTCTCAGGAGGGCCTCACTCTGTGTACGAGGCAGGCTCTCCTCACGTGCACAAGGAAGTGTGGCGCATGATAGAAGAACAGTCAATTCCTGTGCTAGGTATCTGCTATGGCATGCAAGAGATTGCGCATGTCTTCGAAGGCAAGGTGGCCCCTGGGCTAGAGAGGGAGTACGGCAAGGCTACAGTGAGCCACATTGCTGCAAACAAAGCAGCTGGAGAGCCTCTGATAGGTGACTTGCCTGATAACATCCAGATGTGGATGAGCCACGGTGACAAGCTGCACAATGTACCAGAGGTACAGTGTTCATGTACACTTATCATATGTGTACACTGTAACTGTTGTGGAGTTTGTGCAGTTGCTGTTGCTGCAGTGCGCACAGCTATAGTATGTATCAAGCAGTCACAACAGCGGACAACAATGGTGTATAGTGCCTATGTATAGTACTGGTAACTGCTGTGTATGCCTCCGTCACACACATGTAATCTGTGCAGCTACTAGCGGTAGTACTGCAGTGTCGACGCAACAGCCTTCAAGCTATGACATTCTTTCATGCTGTGATGCACACTATGCACATAACTTCCAGCAGTAGTAAGCAACATGTAACTCAACACACTGCTATGCCTGTTTGTATATAAATATCATGCTATGTAATTGCTATGAATGCTGTACAGGGCTTTGTGGACATACTGCGCACTAGCAACTCGCAGCATGCAGGCATTGCACACCCTGAGAAGCATATATACGGGTTACAGTTTCACCCGGAAGTGACGCACTCACCACTTGGGAAAGATCTGCTGCGTAACTTTGCTGTTGGCATCTGCAAGGCCCCTACTGACTGGAACATGCTCGACATTGCTGACGAGTTCATACGAGAGGTATATTCTTGTGTACTTTGTATACAGCATCATATGTACATGTGTATACTATGTATATACATGCATGCGCAAGCATGTACTGTATGCTGCATACTATTGATGCGACATATGTACAGGGTGCAGTAGTAAGTAGTAGTAAGTAGCGTATAGTTCGAAATATGCAGCAGACTAACGGTAGTAGAAGAGCAATTGTGAAGCTTTTTGTACAGCATATGCTACCATGACTGCAGCTCATGCAGTGCTAGCTAGCAGCAGCGCGTCAGTTTGTATAGTATTGACTGTAGCGCAGACTGATCATTACTACTGATCACTTCAAGTGTTTGCAATAATTATCTATATGTACATGAAGGTAAGAGAGCGTGTAGGCCCTGAAGGTAAAGTGATAGGTGCTGTCAGTGGTGGTGTAGACAGTACAGTAGCTGCTATGTTGCTCAAAGCTGCTATTGGTGACCGCTTCCACGCTATACTGGTTGACAATGGCTGCTTGAGGAAGAATGAGGCCAAAGAGGTAACGTACTTCTTCATGTACTTGCACTTGCACACAAAGTCAACATCATACAGATTCAGCAGTGACTGCAGTGCTCAGTGATTGTTCGATACAGCAAGCGTCACTGAACTAGCAATTGCGTTGAGAACTGTTGGTGTTTTAGGCACAGCGTTACTGTTGCGTTGCTGGCACTGCTAGTTGCTTCCGACGAACGGCTGTTCGCTGGCCGAACTGCTACCTGGTGGTCATAACATCAACCATCAACGCACTTCACCACTGCAGGCAGTTGCTCCTCAGTAAGAACCTGCAGTGCTTGCAACAGCACTACTTCTGTGCAAAACAACGAAGGCATCCGTTACGCCACACTAACGTGTGCAGTAGCTCTGGCACTATGCACATGCTACCTGTGTTTGCCTAAGCGCTCTGCTGCTAGACATTGCTGTATTGCTCTAGCAAAGTTGCGGCAACTGGCACACAGACACTAGCGTGTGCGATAGCTTTGACACCCTGATGCGCCAATATTTGTATGCTGTAAGTCACTACCACACAGTACGCTGAGACTTGTATGCGACATACGCAATGCACTACATCGAACTGCAGTGTACCAACACTAACACTTTTTACTATTCACTGCTCACAAACGCAGGTAGTAGAGCGCATGCGCGGCAAGCTGGGCATCAATCTGCGCTGTGTAGACGCTTCAGACAGATTCCTGGCGTTACTGCAGGGCAAGAGCGACCCGGAAGAGAAGCGCAAGCTAATAGGCAGTACATTCATTGACATCTTCCAAGAGGAAGCTCTGAGTATAGGACAGGTTGACTTCCTGCTGCAGGGGACACTGTACCCGGATGTGATTGAGAGCATCAGCTACAAGGGCCCTAGTGCTGTGATTAAGAGCCATCACAATGTAGGGGGGCTGCCTGCCACTATGCACCTCAAGCTGATTGAGCCGCTACGAGAGCTCTTCAAGGTGTGTTTCAATTGTTGATGGGTACAGCTGTTGTTATTATGTGCAGTTCATGCGTAGATTGTGTAGCTGTGGCTTGTTGTATGTGAGTACTTGAGCATATTCGATACCTGGGGTGTGTAGACAGACATGTGTGCGCATGCGATAATGTGTAAAGCTGTTGCATGTCGACCGCAGCAGTGCGACAGCGCATGTACTGCATTGCTTCGGACGCCTAGTGACTCGTTAAGCACACGCTATAACGATGACGCATGCACACCAACAGTATTGCTAGTAATAGAATCATTCAGCTGCTCGAAGCGTTGCGCTACACCACCACTCTACCACTCACTGCCTGATCTGACACAGTAGTACATCACTGCACTTTGTTTTGCTGTATGTTGTACATGCAATGTAGGATGAAGTGCGAACGTTAGGCATTGCATTAGGAGTAGAGGAATTTTCGGTATGGAGGCATCCTTTTCCTGGGCCGGGTCTTGCTATTCGATGTTTAGGTATGAAGCTCTAAAACCTTGAAGTATACACATTTGCTTGTTAAATGTACGAACAACTAGGTATGAGATCAAAATCCCTATTGTTAAACTTGTCGCTGTGTACTGCCAGTAGTATTGTACAGAAATATTGACGATTATCTGTGATGATCATGTGTACATAAGCATATGTGAACATATAGAGTATCATATGCGATCACCATGTGCGCAATACTCATATGAGCACTCTCTTGTATGCCTGGTGATCACAGGCGAGCTGAACAAGGAGAACTTGGACATGCTGCGAGAAGCAGATGCAATACTGATTGAAGAGCTGAACAGAGCTGGTATCTATAGAGAAATAGGACAAGCATTTGCTGTGCTACTGCCTGTTAAGAGCGTTGGTGTCATGGGTGACTGCAGAACCTATGAAAAGGTATGCTACAATTTGCATAACACAACATTGGCCGATTTTGTTCATGTTCAGATACTGCTGTAGAGTGCCTGAGCTAGCTCAGTGTTTGGTACTGTTAATGTGCAGTAAGAGCTATGTAGTAGTCTGTGAACGCATGGTCGACCGTGCATGCTGCGTTCAAAACAAGCAGTATCGTGCGTTTTGGTCAGTATCTGCTGTTACAATCGAGCTGCAGCTGCTTACACACAGCACATGCTCCGCTACATCTGTACTTGCTTTTGTTATTTGCTGCTGTATTGTACTGCAGGTTTGCGCAATCAGATGTGTGCAAACAACAGACTACATGACAGCTGACTGGTACCACATGCCATATGAAGTACTAGGTCGCATCTCAAGCAGAATCATCAATGAAGTGAGAGGCATCAACAGAGTGACCTATGACATCAGCAGCAAGCCACCAGCTACAATTGAATGGGAATAGCTGCTATAGCAACAGCTATAGCTACAGCAGTAGTAGCAGTAGTGATTGCATGCAATGTGAGTGTTGCTGGTTGCACCAAGCAAGCTGTTGCAGTGACTCAGTGGTGCCAGTTGCGGCATCACTACATATGAGAATGAAATGCATGTGTGCGCTTGTTTCTTGACAGTCCTTCATAAGTGCGGATGAATGCTATCGGTCTTTATGTTGTCGTTCTCACTATCCAATGTAGCTTGAGTTGATTGCGCATGCATGCGGCACATCAGCAACTTGCAATGCAAATCAACAAAAGCACACATGATAGTGGCCATCAGCAAGTAGATAACATATGCAATCCATTCAAATTGTGATCTGGTGCAAGACTACTACAAGTACTACCACTCACGCGCAGCTACACTGACTTTGCCCCAACAGTATGTGATTTGACTCGTTCTTTGCTTTAGTGTGCTTACGCAGCGTGCTATGTGTTCTAAAACACAAACTTCAGGCACTGCTACGTTTCACACGTTACAGTAGTAACACCTTGTTTGCAACAGCTAAGTAGCGTACAGTACGTTTGGTTACGCTTTTAGGACTGCAACGCTGCATATCTTGCATACTAGTCATCGCTTTGACTAACTGTTCCGGATACTACTACTAGCTCAATCAATACTGAGTACTGCACTATTGTTCACTCCATTACTATCTGCTGTAATCACTAACAGCAGTTGCTGTTAGTGGCAGTAGTTGCTGCAATTTTGACTGCTACTAGTAATCATAGTTCAGTATAGGGCTTAGCCACCTCTGACATTCATCTAGTGTTTGTCCCTTACGTGCTGCATAGTCAGTCATCTGTTTATGATAGAGTGATTATGAAGGGCAGTAGCAACAGCAGCGTTAAGACAAAGCTAATGACATAGACGTGAACACAATACTGCGATACACAGTCAGATCGCATGTACCGATTGATGCATCGTACAACAACGCATTGTCAGCTGCAGCAAGTGCAGAGGTCGTGAACCGGAGCAGTTAAGCTATCTTACAGTGTGACCTTTGTCAGTGAGTACAAGATGTAGTGTATGCAACACATTGCATAATATAGGCATGACTACACACCTGATCTTTGCCAATCTTGCCAACAGCAAAGTACTCAGCAAGAGGGTGTGCAAACACTAATGCAGATACCTATTCACACATTGTATATGATAAGTGCAGCGAAGCAAGAAACATGAAAGATAAGATCAGTGTGTGTTTTTGTCATGTTCAACCAAACTGCTGAACGCACTGAGCATTGCAAAACACAGTGTTAGCCATTATGCGCCAGCTACACCGAGCTTGTGATCATAGCAACTACTACGACGTCACACCAATAACAGTAACAGCAGCAGCACTAGTAGCACCAGTAGCAAGTACACGTACCGATGCAGCAGGCATCATGCTGAGACTCTCACTGAGCTGAATGCCAGCTAACTGCTCAGCCTGTAGTAAGTCCCACATTGTCCTCTTCTCAGTATGATCAGGTTGACTTGGGTAACCGGGTGCAGGTCTGATACCTTGATACTTCAGCTTGAACAGATCCTCCCCTTCAACCTGTTAAACACATGTAAGCATTTGTGAGCAGCAACACAGAGCGTGAGTCACTGCGATTACAGAGGCTAATCGCAGATGCAGATACAAGATCAGCAGAAGCAATCACACGGGAAATTGTCAGAAAATGCTCAGTCAGGTTCAAGTGATTGCAGTACTTTTTCATCAGGAGCGAAGCCCCACAGTGTCCGTCTAATATCTGCATGCAGTGCCTCTGCAAATGCTTCTACCAGCCTGTAATCATACGTTGTACAGTAGCAGCGGTATCAAGAGTAGCAATAGTATGTGAGATGACAGTGTCGGTTCTAGACTTAACTTCTGGTACCACTGTTATGGAGTACTACAACTACGGTGCTATCAATGACTACATCTGTTAGTTGCAATGCACAAGATGGCAAGTGTTGTCTATGCATGACCATGACACATCTGAAGTGCACACTAACACAACTGTGTGTTCAAGAGGTTGAACATGACCGTTAGGTACCTATCAGCCAGTGCCTGTGCCATAATCTTACTGTAGTCATCATTCTGTGCTTCAAACCGTTGAACTTCAGCATCGCAGCCCATACAGCTGACAGCAAACATAGCCATGTGATCAGGGTGTCCAGTAGGTGCTATAAAGTCGGCCATTGACAGATATGCATCGCCAGCTGTCTCTTTCTCAGCCTACAGCAACAGTTGTGTATGCATCACAGTGATGTGATTACAGTAGTGGTGATGAATAGCATACAAGAGTGTAAGAGAAGATGATAGTTTGAGCTAACTTGCATAGAATATATTTGATTGATTTGTCAGCACTGAGCACTGTGCATGATACTATGACTCTATGCAGTAGTCCGCTACCACAGTACATGACACGACTTCAGAGACTAGCACCTTGCTCAACGCTATGATGACCAGTACACATTGCTGTATACATCCACACTTGTAATAGCACTAGCACAACAAGTGATATGTGGTGATGAAGTTGTACCTGCTGTCTTAACATACAGAATGCAGCTGCTTTCTCAGTACGTTCAGCATCTTTATATAGTACCACATCCTCACCAACCCTGTTGTGACACAGAATAGAAACGATCACATCAGATTGCATGTAGCGTCAGCACGGCGAGCATGTAAAACCATGTGCGGTTAAGCAGCTCAATGACAGTCGCAACAATCGACCACAGCGACATGGCAGCTCAGTACTGAGCATACTGCAGTAGCTGGAACTATATTCCACCACTATATGCGCATATGCACTCAACAGTGAGTGCAGTTTCATGAAACCTCACACGAAATGCATATCCTAAAGTTCACTACTGTATGTATACAAAAAGTATAGTGTAATGAACCTTAAACACTACTGAAGTGCTGTCTACATACCTGTTAGCAGGGTATATGCCTAGTACACCAGTCAAACTGAGCCTCTTGTTAGCAACAATGTCTTTAAGCATGACTTGTGCATCATCAAATAGCTTCTGTGCTTCAGCACCAACAGTTGCATCTTGAAAGATCTTTGGGTAACCTCTGTTTGGGTAACGGCCACGCAGCTCCCAGGTCTGACAATCACAAGAGTACAATGATAAAACAGTTGAACATAGCAGTCAGGCACATACATTGCGATGTGATACGTGTGCTACAACATGTTGGCACTGGAAGCACAGAGCTACGCATGTTAACAAACACACGGACAATGTCACGTGCACACATAGTACAGGCGATTGCACAGCTACTGCACAAAATGGTGCGGTTCACCTATACACAGGTACTCATTCGTTGCAGTACAGCGCATGCATTGTGTAGCTCATCAATATGTTATGAGAAGTGCAGTATATCACAAGAAGTGTACTGTGTAGCTACCTGAAAGAAAGGGTTCCAGTCAATGTAGTCAAGCACATCCTCAAGAGCATAGTTGTCTAGTAGTTTGTTGCCAATGCTAGGTGGTGCACACACTACAGGGTGTGCTGTGAAGTCAATCTTGAATCCTTTCTGAATAGCCTGTGTCGTTATTGTATTTATCGTGACAATCCACAGAAATAGCGCAAAAAGTGGTGTGCAGCAATGTGTCAGTAATTCGCATGGAAACGTCCAGGCTGCCACTACTTGAACATTGGCTCTTTTAAATAATGGGCCACATATTATAACTACCAATCTCGCATGCTTGTAGCAGTATTGTGGACTGTGCTTACACCGTGCAACACAGCAAGTACTGCTGTATACCGCAGTTGCAGCAGCGTGTTTTGTGTTTTGTGCATGGTATCATGCCTGTTAGCACTGTTGGATATGATGTACAGTACTAGCGCACGCAGTATGTGATAGTCTGCATTGTCGTATACTCCGGAGTACTACACAATGCTAGGTACATAGTAGTAGTAGTATCATCGTAGTATCATAGTAGTATAATAGTAGTAATGTATACCTTTTCAATAGGTACATATGTCCTCTCTTCAAGGCCAGCATAGTGCTCTTCACGTAGCTCTTCGTACTCCTCTAGCACCTATTGTAACAACAACAATGTACAGTCATTTAACAATCAACAAGTAAGTACTGCAAAAGTGTTGACCGATGTTGCACCTGTTGTCAAAGCGTCACCACAAACTACGGTCACACCTAAACAGCTGCATATTCAGCGCGCAGTGAAGCTCTGAGGATAGTCTACAGCCTGTAATCTCGACACGTTACACAAATTCAGGATAAAGACAATCTACGGTGCACTGTAAACAATCATACACATAACATACATGTTATCATACGTGTATCAACTGTATGTGGTGATAATGCATAAGACTATGCATGATTGTTGTTGCTGTAGTGATAGTACTGCTGCATACCTCTTCTGCGTACTCTGTCTTTTCATTGCCAAGCAGAGAGCTGACTACAGTAACACTGCGTGATGCATCTAGTACATGAATGACAGGGTGCTCACTAGTGCTGTACTGTGGTGCTATCTTGACTGCGGTGTGCATCTGTTGTTGATACAAGTATGCGTGTGTTGTGTTGAGTGCATCAATGAAGTGGTAGCAGTAGCGAAGATGTAGCGACAGAGTATACAGCTTGTACATCGCAAAGGCATATATTGGTGAATGTAAAGCGCAAAGTTTATGGCATACGCCACATGTAAGGCCTCCACTTTACTTTAACAACTGCACTACACTGCAACATGACCGATGATCCTGACAGCACTAGACTCACTGAAGCATCACAACAAGCTTGCGCTGTACGGTGACCAAACACGCAACAGGCACTTTCTGCAAGCTGTGACCAGCTCAAGCACTGAAAACATGACACTAACTACACGCGCGCGCTATGTGTTTTCATGTGTGTAAGCAGCAGCAGTAGTGTGTACCTTAGAGGTAGTAGCACCACCAATGAGTAGTGGCTGTTTCAGGCCTTTTTTGGCCATCTCTCGTGCTACAAACACCATCTCATCCAATGATGGTGTGATCAGACCACTTAGGCCTACAATGTCTGGCTTGTACTTCTCAACTGCCTCTAGTATAGTCTCACATGTACACATCACACCTAGATCGTACACCTGATGATGATACACATCATCATGTTAAGACACAGTTTGCATGTGTAGGTGCACCAGCATTCGTTGTCAGTGCACGAGTAGTTGGCCAATGCATGTATAGAGGTGTTGCGCTGCTCTGAGAACACAAGCTGACCATCACACAGAGCAACAGTATACTGCATTCAGGACGTGTAGCACTCGTGATGCTGCGCCAAAGCTCCAAGTGCTGTTACAACTCGGATGCACACATCTGTATCGTACTATAACAATGATAATATGACGAGTACAGCGTAGTATCTTACAAAGTGTGTGTTTAGTGAGGTGCTATGTGTTTACCTTGTAGTTGTTGCAGCCCAGCACAACTGCTACAATGTTCTTGCCAATGTCATGCACATCACCCTTGACTGTTGCTATCACTACTTTGCCTGCATAGGCTGCATCATCATCAACCTGTTGCAACATGCATATTTACCAGCGAAAACACATATGCACGTACATGTTGTTGCACCAAGTCAGTACGTGAGCGGTTGCTACATGTAAACTTCAGTCAAATCGCTGTACATAACAACACTTGGTCACAATCTTCATGTTAAACAGTATAGCTCAGCAATGTGCAACAACCATTTAAGTTCGTTTTAGGCCATTGGGAGGAACAGCATATAGCAGCATGTTCAATGCAGTGCATTAAATGCAATGCAGTGTAGCGTAGTGTAGTACGCTCACAGACAAATAGCAGAACCAATATACAACAGTATATGTACATGATGTAGTAGTGTAGAACTATAGTATAGAACAATGTAAGGTGTGTATAAGCACATGCCTCAGCATTGGGGTCAACACCATCAGCAATACCCTTAAGCCTCTTCTCTTCCTCCATGAAGGGCAGTAGGTACGCAACTGCTTTCTTCATTACGCGAGCTGACTTAATGACCTGTTAAGAAAGCAAAGTTGATAAACGGAAGCAGTGGTGTGTATGTGTTGCAGCATCATCAGATACATGCGTCAACTTCTGAAGTTGAAGTGGGCCATACAGCGAACACATACCACCCGTAAGGACAGCAGTACCAAACGTGCTGTTGGCATGCATGGCAGTGCAGTACTACTACAGTACTATTACAACTACATGAATGCATGCACACATCGCACTACTGTACAGTCACATCGCATACAGCTGCTGTACCTATGTTCAGTTATCGCTTTGTAAATTGTTGGTTGCAAATGGTGTATTGTGTACCTGTGGCAGGAACATCTTGCCAGCACCAAAGAGGTCACCAACTACATTCATACCGTCCATTAGAGGCCCTTCAATAACACTTAGAGGTCTAGCTTCCATCAAGCGTGCCTCCTCTGTGTCTTCTACTATGTATTGATCAATGCCTTTGATGAGAGAGTGTGTCAGCCTTGCTTTCACCTGTACTCAACAAGCAACGTACAAGTAATGCAGCGATGGTGAACAGAGTAGCAGACCTGATAACATACGGTAATAGAGATTGTTAGCCTGTACTGCTAGCAAACGGCTTGCACAGTGCTTTTACCAGAGTCCAAACTCAGTGTCTGATGATAGTATGCTTCAGCGAAGCTATCCATAATCTTGAATGCTCACTAATGGTGCATTGCATGAGAGTACATATCTACTTGCGGCAGCACGTGTGTTACTCTTGATAACAGTATGTGCTACGTAAGCAAGCTCACAAAGATTGGAGCTTCAGACTAACGGTGTAACGGTTGATAACGGATAAGTTCAAGTACTCACAGGTTCATCTCTCCAAGCAGCCCCACTCTTAGCTACAGCTCCACCACCAGCCTTTAGTGCATCTGCCTTCTCACG
>AXNI01006242.1:0-12209 GCA_000498555.1 Heterococcus sp. DN1 | reverse complement strand
CACCACTGTCAGCAGAGTACGTCACTCTGCGCGCAGCTGCACTGCCAACTGAGCCTGCAGCACTGTCCAGCGCAGTGCGCACAGGTGTGCTGTGAGGCGTCGTTCTTTTGCGCTTACAGCTGCTGCTGCTGGTAGGCTTGTACTTGCACAGCGCGCAGCCGTGCTCGTAGTAGCAGTCCTGATGAAAGTTGGCTAGACACGTTGCAGGGCGATTCTTCCCAGAGTGTTTCCCTATACTGCCTCGTGCCTTACCACCCAGGCCACATATGCAGCATATCAGTGGTTTGCCTTGTTGCACAGCAGCTGGGCTCATAGCCTGTTGAAGAGGGGTGCTGTAAGGAGCAGGGGTAACCTGCATAATGACATCATCCTGCATGTCAGTGCTTGCTACTGCTGCTGCTTTTGCTGTTGATGGTTCGTCGTCATCATCATCGACAGCATCAGGCTTGCGTTTGCGCTTGCGAGTACCAGCAGGGCTTGTAGTGTAGCCGCCTTTCTGCTTTGGCACTTTCTCAATTCCACAACGTTGAGCGTGTGTTTGTAGGCCACCCTTCTTGAAGCGCTGAAAGCATATTGGACATGGCAGCTTGCCATCAGCACTGTAATCACACACACGCATGCAAAGCAGATGACAAGAAGTCAGTCAGCCAGTACAAGATTGCATTTGCAGATTGTGAATAGCCTAGAGGACGGCAACTTATTGCAGCTAAGCAAAGCAATCGCTGCGTCGCATAAGCATCAAGTGCAGCGCGCAAGAGGGAAGGCAGTTGCACAGCAACACAACTCACCTGCACTCTTCTGCATGCGTGATTAAAACTTGCAACGCAAACAGCTGGTTGCAAAGTGGACACTCTCCCATTTCATCATCTGAGTCATCTTCAGGCAGCGCAGCACGTGCAGCCTGCATCGCTGTTTGCGTTTGGCGCCACTGGCAGTTTCTCACTTGTGTTCCTGAGCTGTCGGCGTGCTGTGTCTGGCTGTAAAAGCTGAGCAAGATTGCGGTGCTAGTGCTATGCTGTTACAGCCATCCTGCTTGCACTCTGCAGCATCACGCGGCCAACTTGTGTTTTCAAATTCTTGCCCTGCAAATATATAGCACCCAGTTTTCAGGGGTCTGCCATGTTTTGCTGAACGAGGCTTGCGCGTGACGTTACGAGGCGACTTGAGAGCCATGGACCAGCAGAATGGCTCGCAGTTGTGTTCTAACAGGCCTCAGATTGCTATCTTGGACTTTGGGTCACAGTACAGCCATCTCATTGCTAGGCGTGTGAGAGAGCTCAATGTCTTTTGTGAGCTGTACTCCTGCTTGGTAGAGCCCGAGGTGAGAACGGAATTGAGCATTCATTCTACCAACAGCAGCATTTGGCGTACTCTATTGACCAGTCAAAGTGATAGTTTATCATGTTTCGGCTGCATGCTAATGCTAGCAACTTTAAAAAGTAGCTGGCATATGCACACCAAGCATGCCAACTTGCAGAAAAGACGTCAGTCTGAGTGCTGTCACTTTCACTCTGCACATCACAGCATCGTGTCAGGACAAACCTCTGTAAAAGTGCACACTCAAAGTGCGCTAACATGCACGCTCACCACAACACCTACTGCTGTTGCTGCTACACCAATAGATGCTAGCTAAGAACAAGGTAGTAGGCATCATTCTCTCAGGAGGGCCTCACTCTGTGTACGAGGCTGGCTCACCTCACGTGCACAAGGAAGTGTGGCGCATGATAGAGGAGCAGTCTCTTCCTGTACTAGGCATCTGCTATGGCATGCAAGAGATTGCGCATGTGTTTGGGGGCAAGGTAGCCCCTGGGCTAGAGAGGGAGTACGGCAAGGCCACAGTGAGCCACATTGCTGCCAACAAAGCAGCTGGAGAGCCTCTCATTGGAGACTTGCCTGATAACTTTCAGATGTGGATGAGCCACGGTGACAAGCTGCACAATGTACCAGAGGTACAGCAATACTGATGCATGCTTTTGCACATCTGTTACAAAAGTTGCACAGTTACTGTTGCTGCGGTGCGCACAGCTATAGTGTGTATCAAGCAGCCGCAACAGCAGACAGCGACGCTTATCACCTTTTGTGTAGTGATAGTGATAACTGTGCAAACCACACCGTCATATACCTTAGTCTGTGCAGTTACAGGCAGTAGTACTGCAGTGTCTACGCAGCAGTTTTCGTGTTGTTTGAGACGTCTCTTCAAGCTGTGATTCACACTGTGCACATAACTGCCAGCGTAGTAAGCAACATGTAACTCAACACACTGCTATGCCTGTTTGTGTATACATTTCATGCTATTCAATGCTGTACAGGGCTTTGTGGACATACTGCGCACTAGCAACTCGCAGCATGCAGGCATTGCACACCCTGAGAAGCATATATACGGGTTACAGTTTCACCCGGAAGTGACGCACTCACCACTTGGGAAAGATCTGCTGCGTAACTTTGCTGTTGGCATCTGCAAGGCCCCTACTGACTGGAACATGCTTGACATTGCTGACGAGTTCATACGAGAGGTATGCCTCATACTTAGTGTATACATAGCAGAATAATACATGTATACACATACACACTGAAGCAGCATACTGCAGATGCGACGTGTACAGCAGTGCTTGTGTATACCACGACTGCGGCGCGCTAACTAGCAGCAGCAACCGCATCGATCTGCATACTACTACTACTACTACTACTGTACTTGCAGCTCATAGGCTGCTGGGTACTGCTGTTCTGCTATCGTGTATCATGTTAGTATGCAATACCTACCTGTACATATAGGTAAACGAGCTTGTCAGTTTGTATAGTACTGACTGTAACGCAGACTGATCATTACTACTGTTCATTTCATGTGTGTGCAATTGCTGGTTATATGTCCTTACAGGTGAGAGAGCGTGTAGGGCCTGAAGGTAAAGTGATAGGTGCTGTTAGTGGTGGTGTAGACAGTACAGTAGCTGCTATGCTGCTCAAAGCTGCTATTGGTGACCGCTTCCACGCTATACTGGTAGACAATGGCTGCTTGAGAAAGAACGAGGCCAAAGAGGTAACGTACTTCTTCATGTGCTTGCACTTGCACAAGATTACTACCATTATTCAGATTCAGTGTTGATTGCGATATTTAGTGGTGACCGAGCTAGCGACCGTAATGTGGTAGGTAGGTAGTAGTGCTGTAGTAGAAGCAGCAGTAGTTACTGTGGTTGTTATTTTAGGAACATTACTGTTGTGTTGCTGGCACTGCTCGTTGCTGTCAATGAACAGCTATCTGCTGGCCGAACTGCTATATGTTGGTTGTAAACTCCAATGCATAGCGCAGTTCGCCTCTTGTCATAGCCACTCCTTGGTAGCAACCAACAGTGCTTGCAACAGCGATCTAGCAAATAACTACATCTGAACAGCTGTGGCAGCTGACAGGCACGCACCACTGCTGTCACGATAGCTCTAATGCATGGATGCGCCATCACTTCCGTGCCACAAGTGCTGTGTATTATTGCTAGTAGTTACTATCAACACTACTGCAGCGTATCAGCACTAACACTTCGTATCATTCACTCCAAACAAACGCAGGTGGTAGAGCGCATGCGTGGCAAGCTGGGCATCAACCTGCGCTGTGTAGACGCTTCAGACAGATTTCTGGCACTACTGCAGGGCAAGAGCGACCCGGAAGAGAAGCGCAAGCTCATAGGCAGCACCTTCATTGACATCTTCCAAGAGGAAGCTCTGAGTATAGGACAGGTTGACTTCCTACTGCAGGGGACACTGTACCCGGATGTGATTGAAAGTATCAGCTACAAGGGGCCTAGTGCAGTGATTAAGAGCCATCACAATGTAGGAGGGCTGCCTGCCACTATGCACCTTAAGCTGATTGAGCCGCTGCGAGAGCTCTTCAAGGTGTGTATCAATTGTTGATGGGTACAGCTGTTGTTATTATGTGCAGTTCATGTGTACATTGTGTAGCTGTGAGTACTTGAGCACATTCGATACCTGGGGTGTGTAGGCAGGCATGTGTGCGCATACGATAGTGTGTAAAGCTGTTGCATATCGACGGCAGCAGTGCGACAGCGCATGTACTGCATTGCTTCGGACGCCTAGTGACTCGTTAAGCACACGCTATAACGATGACGCATGCACACCAACAGTATTGCTAGTAATAGAATCATTCAGCTGCTCGAAGCGTTGCGCTACACCACCACTCTACCACTCACTGCCTGATCTGACACAGTAATACATCACTGCACTTTGTTTTGCTGTATGTTGTACACATGCAATGCAGGATGAAGTGCGAACGTTAGGCATTGCATTAGGAGTTGAGGAATTTTCTGTATGGAGGCATCCTTTTCCTGGGCCGGGTCTTGCTATTCGATGTTTAGGTATGCACCTCTTTGTAACCTTGAAGTGCATGCATCTAATCCTTACAAACAGAGAGAGGTCGCGATTCAGTTGCTAGTGTCACAGCAAGTAGTCTGCAGTACCGACAAGCACCATGTCTGACTGTTTGATCATAGTGTACAAGTGTGCAGTTTCTTCAGGCGTAGAACCAGTGTCATAAGTGTATAAGTGCGACCGTGCACGAGCTTCCAAAAGCTGATCAGGCATGGCTACTGTTCTTTTATGTATATGGCTATCAGGTGAGCTTAACAAGGAGAACTTAGACATGTTACGAGAAGCTGATGCAATACTAATAGAAGAGCTGAACAGAGCAGGCATCTACAGAGAAATAGGACAAGCATTTGCTGTACTGCTGCCTGTTAAGAGCGTTGGTGTCATGGGTGACTGCAGAACGTATGAAAAGGTATGCTACAGTTTGCATAATACAACATTGGCCGATATTGTTCATGTTCAGATACTGCTGTAGAGTGCCTGAGCTCAGTGTTTGATACTGTTGATGTACAGCAAGAGCTATGTGAGCATGCAGTCTGCATGCATGCCTTGTAGTAGTATGTATATGCACATTCGATACTGGGTACAGTGTCATGTGCTTTAGCCAGACTTGGTTAACGCTGCTTGAATACGAGCTGAGCGACTTGATACGGCATCTGCTGTTACACCCGAGCTACAGCTGCTGCTTACACGCACTACTTTATACACACACTTTGCTCTGCTACACTACTGCGTTTTGCTACCGTTGATGCTGCTGCACTGCTGCAGGTTTGCGCAATCAGATGCGTGCAAACGACAGACTACATGACAGCTGACTGGTACCACATGCCATATGAAGTACTAGGCCGCATCTCAAGCAGAATCATTAACGAAGTGAGAGGCATCAACAGAGTGACCTATGATATCAGCAGCAAGCCACCAGCTACAATTGAATGGGAATAGCTGCTATAGCAACAGCTATAGCTACAGCAGTAGTAGCAGTAGTGATTGCATGCAATGTGAGTGTTGCCGATTGCATGCAATATTGTTGTTGCAATGACTCAGTGGTGCCACTTGCGGCATCACTACATCAGAAAATGAAATGCATGTGTGCGGTTATTTTTGTTAATTCTCCCTTGATGACGTTGCCGTTGGATGCCATCGGTAACATTGTTATCGTTCTCACTTGTAACTGTAACATGAGTTCATTGCGCAAGCGTCCGGCACATCAGCAATGCACACCAACGACAAAAGGCACAGTTGCACATTGTCCAAGTACACGTACACATGATAGTGGCCATCAGCAAGTAGATAACATATGCAATTTATAAAAGTTGTGATCCCGTACAGCCGCTACTACTAGTACTACCACTAGGCCTCACGCACAGCTGCCTTTTGTTCGACCCCAACAGTATGTGATTTGACTTGTTTTCTGCACTGATTATGCAGCATGATATGTGTTCTAAAACACAAGCTTCGGACTCTGTTACGCTACAGTAGTAACAGCAGCTTGTAGTACTTGTTTCTGCAGCAGCTAAGTAGCGTACAGTACGTTGGCAACGCTGTTAGGACTGTAACGCTGCATATCTTGCATAGTAGTAATCACTTTGACTTACTGTTGTGTATATTACTACTAGCTCGTTCACTACCGATTACTGCACTGCTTATCACTCTACTGCTATAACTATAGCTGCCAACAGTTGTTGCATTTAGTGGCAGCGGTAGGAGTGTCAGTAGTGCTACTAGTAGTCATAGTTTAGTATAGGGCTTAGCCACCTCTGGCATTCATCTAGTGTCTGCCCCTTACGTGCTGCGTAGTCAGTCATCTGTTTCATTGTAGTATATACACAGTGATGACAATCGACAATGAGAGAGTAGCAACAGCATGCTTAGTACACAGCTGATCCTCTGAGTGTGAGCACAATACTGCAACAGACGACTTGCATACCAGTAATTCAGTCAGCATAATGCCTTGAACACAGATCAGTACACGCATGTGTCTCAGCAGCAGGGCTGTCTTAAAGTGCATGTTTTGTTACTGTCTACAAGATGTAGTGTATGTGTATAGCATACAATAGGCATACTACGCACCTGATCTTTGCCAATCTTGCCAACAGCAAAGTACTCAGCAAGAGGGTGTGCGAACACTAATGCAGATACCTATTCACACATGGTATATAATAAGTCCAGTGATGCAAAACGTATGAAAGATAAGATCAGTGTGTGTGTTTGGTGTGTTCAACCAAACTGCTGAACGCACTGAGCATTGCAGTACACAATGTTAGCAATTATGCGCGAGCTACACCACGCTTGTGATCATAGCAACTACTACGACGTCACACCAATAACAGTAACAGCAGCAGCACTAGTAGCACCAGTAGCAAGTACACGTACCGATGCAGCAGGCATCATGCTGAGACTCTCACTGAGCTGAATGCCAGCTAACTGCTCAGCCTGTAGTAAGTCCCACATTGTCCTCTTCTCAGTATGATCAGGTTGACTTGGGTAACCGGGTGCAGGTCGAATACCTTGATACTTCAACTTAAACAGGTCCTCACCTTCAACCTGTTGAACAGTTGATTGATGAGTGTGATGTGACAATACAGAGCAGTGGTGAGTCAGTTCGATCAACAGACGCAGATTGTTGCAGGAAAGGCAGATGCTATTGTAGAACCAGCGTGCGCGTGACAGACGTTCTCTTGTTAACGAATCGCTCCACAAGCACTCTTTGATCGCACAAAAAGGGCTCAAACATAGATTGCTAGCTGCAGAAGCTCACGTGTTGCCCTTGCATGATGAACATCAATAGAGAGCACAAACGTGTGTTTGTAGATCTTGTTAAGATCTAGTTCAAGTGATTGAAGTTACCTTTTCATCAGGAGCGAAGCCCCACAGTGTCCGTCTAATATCTGCATGCAGTGCCTCTGCAAATGCTTCTACCAGCCTGTAATCATACGTTGAACAGTAACAGTGGTATCAAGAGTAGCAATAGTAGTGAGATGACAGTGTCAGTTCTAGACTTAACTTCTAGTACCACTATTACCGAGTACTACAACTACGGTGCTATCAATGACTACATCTGTTAGTTGCAGTGCACAAGATTGCAACTGTTGTTTATGCATCATGACACATCTGAAGTACACACTAACACAACTGTATGTTCAATAGGTTGAAGAAGACCGTTAGGTACCTGTCAGCCAGTGCCTGTGCCATGATCTTACTGTAGTCATCATTCTGTGCTTCAAACCGTTGAACTTCAGCGTCACAGCCCATACAACTGACAGCAAACATAGCCATATGATCAGGGTGTCCAGTAGGTGCAATGAAGTCTGCCATTGACAGATATGCATCGCCTGCTGTTTCTTTCTCAGCCTACAGTTGTGTGTGCATCACAGTGATAAAATCAAGGCAATGGTGACAAACAGCATGCACGAGTGTAAGATAAGTTGATAGTTTGAGCTAACTTGCATAGAATATAATTGATTGATTTGTCAGCACTGAGCACTGTGCATGATACTATGGCTCTATGCAGTAGTCCGCTACCACAGTACATGACACGACTTCAGAGACTAGCACCTTGCTCAACGCTATAATGACCAGTACACATCACTGTATAAAGCGATACACCAGTGACAGCAATAGCACAAGAAGTCAAATTATTATATACGTATTGGTGCAGTCGTACCTGCTGCCTCAACATACAGAATGCAGCTGCTTTCTCAGTACGTTCAGCATCTTTATATAGCACTACATCCTCACCAACCCTGTTGTGACACAGAATAGAAACGATCACATCAGATTGCATGTAGAGTAAGCACGACAGCATGTAAGGTCGTGTGCGATTAAGCAGCTCAATGACAGCCATAACAATCGATCACAGCTACATGGCAGCTCAGTGTTGTGCATACTGCAGCAGCTGGAACTGTGTTTCAGTACTTGATCTGCATATACACTCAACATGCAAATGTAGTTTCATGAATCCTCACACGAAATGTATATACTAAAAAGTTTACTACTCTATGTATACAAAAAGTATAGTGTAATGATATGTAAACACTATTGAAGAGCTGTATACATACCTGTTAGCAGGGTATATGCCCAGTACACCAGTCAAACTGAGCCTCTTGTTAGCAACAATGTCTTTAAGCATGACTTGTGCATCATCGAATAGCTTCTGTGCCTCAGCACCAACAGTTGCATCTTGGAAGATCTTTGGGTAACCTCTGTTTGGGTAACGGCCACGTAGCTCCCAAGTCTGACGATTACAAGAGTACAATGTTAATACAGTTGCACATGGCGGCAATCAGTTGCACATTAGGCACGTGCTGCGGTACTATGTGAGTGCTACAGCGTGTGCTACAGCGTTTTAACCTCCGGTAAAAAGAGTTACTCATGTTATCGTACAGATGGTCAATGTCACGAGCACACGTAGCACAAGCGGTCGCACAGATAATGCACACTGTGGAAGCGGTACAGCTGTAGACAGTGTGCCTCTCCATTGCTGCACAGCGCATGCATCAGTAAGCTTACACAGCATGTAACTGTACCTGAAAGAATGGATTCCAGTCAATGTAGTCAAGCACATCCTCAAGAGCATAGTTGTCTAACAGCTTGTTGCCAATGCTAGGCGGTGCACACACTACTGGGTGCGCTGTGAAGTCAATCTTAAAGCCCTTCTGGATAGCCTGTATCATAGTATAACATATCACAAACACATAGCACAACATAGCACAACAAGTCGCATGCAACAACGTGTCAGTGATCGACGTTGGCATATGCGGACAGCCACTACAACTCGCTACTATCTCCATCGTTTGCGCACATGTGGGTGTACCAACGAAGCATGCTTGTAGCTGCATTGTGGCCTACGCTTGAAGCGTGCAAGGCAGCCGGCATTACTGCACACTGCAGTTCGACAGGGTGTTCTGTGCACGGTGACATGCCTATACTAAAGAGCACTGTAACAAGTGATTCTTGACGTAAGTAGTATATGATAGTTTGCATTGTAGTATACTATACAACATCAAGTACATAGTAGTAATTGTCTAGCAGTAAAATAGTATACCTTTTCAATAGGCACATATGTCCTCTCTTCAAGGCCAGCGTAGTGCTCTTCACGTAGCTCTTCATACTCCTCTAGCACCTTTTGTTGCAGTGACAACACAACAGTGTACAGTTGGTAAACGATGAGATTGCTGTACAACAGTGCTCATTGTAACAAAGTAATACATACTGTACAGTGTGATGCGAGAAACATCATTTTACTACCACCAGTAGCATTACCGCAAACTACATGAATACCTGTAACGAGTACCATCTACAGCGCGCAACCAAGCATTAATGATAGTCTATTGAACGTAAAGTCGAAGTAAGACACACTTTGATAATGATGATGAATATGTACTTTGCAAGGCAAACTGCAAATATGCATATGCATGTATGCGCATTATACTCAGCAGTGTATACATTAGTCTAACAAAAGTACATACCTCCTCGGCGTACTCAGTCTTTTCATTGCCTAGCAGAGAGCTGACCACAGTAACACTGCGTGATGCATCTAGTACATGTATAACAGGGTGCTCACTAGTGCTGTACTGTGGTGCTATCTTGACTGCTGTGTGCATCTGTTATGAGTTCACATTTGTGTTTGGTTGACGGTGCAACAGAGTAGTGACAGCATCAGTACCAACAGGATCAGTACAGTATCATCATCAGTGTGTAAGGCAGAGAAAGCATAACTGCATCTTGCTACAACATGACCAGCCCTCATAGCAGCACTGACTTTCATGATTAATACGGTATCGTTACAGGCTTGCGTTGTCCGGTAACCCGAACACGCTACAAGCACTCACTAGCTCAAGAACTAACAATGAAAGTGCAAGTACATGCTATCTATATGAATGCACTCAAGTAGCAGTAGTGTGTACCTTAGATGTAGTAGCACCACCAATGAGTAGTGGCTGTTTGAGACCTTTCTTGGCCATCTCTCGTGCTACAAACACCATTTCATCCAGTGATGGTGTGATCAGACCACTTAGGCCTACAATGTCTGGCTTGTACTTCTCAACAGCCTCTAGGATAGTCTCACATGTACACATCACACCCAGATCGTACACCTTTGTAATACACACATCATAATGTTGAGGTACAGTTTGCATGTGCAAAAACAGTTTACATAGAAAAACGTTGGTGAACAAGTAGTTGGCCAATGCATGCATACATGCGTTGCACTGCAACAAGAACAAAAGCTAGCATTCTTGAAGGGCGACAGTATACTGCATGCAGGGCGTGTACCTTACAGTGCTATTGTTCTCAGCGTTAGCTGTATAATACGCGTGCACACAGAATTAGATCTGTGCATGATTGAACCAAAAAACTGACAACAACATTAAAAATCTACGAGTCTTGTGTGTTTAGTGAGGTGCTTGTTGGTACCTTGTAGTTGTTGCAGCCCAGCACAACTGCTACAATGTTCTTGCCAATGTCATGCACATCACCCTTGACTGTTGCTATCACTACTTTGCCTGCATAGGCTGCATCATCATCAACCTGTTGCATTGCAACATACACACACGCATTGGCAAGAATCATGTGTATGTATACATTCGTATCAACTGAGTAGGTAAGCAGTTGTTGCATGTGAACTGCAGTCAGTTCTCTGTATACAACAGGCATGAGTGCTGCTCAAGTTCATGTTAGATAGTATAGCTCAGCAATGTCCAAGAACCATGTAGTACATTCAAAGATGAGTAGCAAAGGTGATGTATAGCAGAGTCTCAATGCAGTGTGGCGTGATATAGTATAGTGTAGTGTAAGGGTATAAGCTAATGAAATGTAAGGGGTATAAGCACATACCTCTGCATTGGGATCCACACCATCAGCTATACCCTTAAGTCTCTTTTCCTCTTCCATGAATGGTAGTAGGTAGGCAACTGCTTTCTTCATGACACGTGCTGACTTGATGACCTGTCAAAGAAGTCAAGTTGATACACAGTAGCAGTGTGTGTATAGCAACATCATCACACAATGTATGTCAACTGCTAGCACGTTACGATTAATTCTAGAGCTAACAGATACTACCAGAATTTACAGCTAACAGCAAAGGTTTCAGCAAAGTTCTCAAATGAATAACCGTATAGCAGTGTGTTCGCTGCATGCATGCACACTACTGTATACGTTATACTACACTCAGTTACTGCACAATTTGTAGAATATTGGCGAAATTTGTACACTACTAATGATTGTTTGCAACTGTTGTGTGTATGTACCTGTGGCAGGAACATCTTGCCAGCACCAAATAGGTCACCAACAACATTCATACCATCCATAAGAGGCCCTTCAATAACACTTAGCGGCCTCTCTTCCATCAAGCGTGCCTCCTCAGTGTCTTCTACTATATACTGATCAATGCCTTTGATGAGAGAGTGTGTCAGCCTTGCTTTCACCTGTGCTCAACAAGCAACGTACAAGTAAAGCAGCGATGGTGAACAGAGTAGCAGACCTGATAACATACGGTAATAGAGATTGTTAGCCTGTACTGCTAGCAAACGGCTTGCACAGTGCTTTTACCAGAGTCCAAACTCAGTGTCTGATGATAGTATGCTTCAGCGAAGCTATCCATAATCTTGAATGCTCACTAATGGTGCATTGCATGAGAGTACATATCTACTTGCGGCAGCACGTGTGTTACTCTTGATAACAGTATGTGCTACGTAAGCAAGCTCACAAAGATTGGAGCTTCAGACTAACGGTGTAACGGTTGATAACGGATAAGTTCAAGTACTCACAGGTTCATCTCTCCAAGCAGCCCCACTCTTAGCTACAGCTCCACCACCAGCCTTTAGTGCATCTGCCTTCTCACG
>AXNI01006222.1:0-12976 GCA_000498555.1 Heterococcus sp. DN1 | reverse complement strand
TGTTGCTGTAACTGTGTTTTGTGCGTTGTCACAGCTGCTTTCCTTGGACTGCTCAAAGGGCTTGTTGGTGCATGCTGTCTACTAATAGTAGCAGCGTCATGATGTACTAGTGCAGTATCAACACGCACACTACAGCTATGCCTGTCAGCGCTGCTAACAGTGTTGCTCTGCGAAGGATCAACACGCCTAGCAGTTGCAGACTTGTCGTACGTGCTGCGTCGCTGCTGTTTACTGGGTTGAGCACTACCACGCTGTGATGCTGCAGCAGGAGGCGCCTGCTGCAGTGAAGACAGATACTGCTGATACTGCTGCTGTTGCAACGGCTGCTGCTGCTGTAGGGGTTGCTGTTGAAGCCGCTGCTGCTGCTGTGCTGTAGACAGTCTGCTGTTTTGATCGATCTTGATAGCACTATAGGTTCTAGCAATGCCTGCTGTGTGAGTTGGCTGATACCCATCCTTACTGCTGTTATCGTCTGTGAGCTGTGTAGGTGTGCTCACACGCTCTCCAGTAACAACACCTGCAGATCGACCATTGTGCTGATTGCTGCGATTGTCACTGTAGCGATTACTACTGCTCCTCGCTTGTCTACCAGTTGCTGATGTATCAACAGTTGTCACACGGTGTGAGTCATAGGACACTCTCAGAGCTTGCGCTGTGCTGTCGTGCTGCTGTTGTGTTGATGCTCCTGTACTGGCACTGCTTTTGGCTTGCTGCTGCTTGCTGCTGTACTGCTGCTGCTGATCTACTGTAGCATGCTGCTGCTGCTGCTGCTGCTGCTGTCTGCTAGTATGCGTAGCAGCATTCTCTTGACTAGTTGCATGCACTTGCTGCAGTCTAGCGGTACTGTTGGCATTAGTGCGAGCAGGTGCAAGCTCACTCGCTGTAGCAGTATCGAGTGTGTAAGCGCTGCGAGCAGGACTGGCTGCACGCACTAGCCTGATCTGTGACCGCATGTGTCGTAGCTGCTGCTGTTTCTCAGCATGGTGTGCCTCTAGTGCTGCTACTCGCTGTCGTGCTTCTGCTGCTTCTTGCAGNNGGCACGACGCTCCAGCGCTCTATGATTGGAAGAGTGGCAAATTTGCAAACGATCGTCTGTTAGTATTGCGCATCAAGTAAGCGTGAAGCACTGCGATATGCTGAATTTTCTGTATATGTTTGCAAGTACCTGCGTCGCTTGAGTGCGTCGACTCTTACTCGTCGCTCTTTCTGCCAGTTTGCTATGATCTCTTCCTGCAGTGCTTGCTCCTGTGCGCTGTCCGCTCTGCCTTTGGAACTGCAGCATCAAAAGTGTTAAAGATACGCAGCGAAGCAGTGTTGGTGCGTGCTGCTGAGGTAGGTAAGCAGATATGCAAGATTGAAACTTTTGATTCTATACACAAATGAGGCTGCAATACCACAACTTACGAGTAGCCAACATCAGTCGTTGCTTTGTACGGCGAAGGCTTGCCACTATGCTGCATCACGTACACGCAGACAGCTTCAAAATTGGCAGTTGGAAAAGCGTTACAGATTGATCCTTGCAAAGCGCTCCTCAGCACGAACAATGGCTTCAGTACGGAACAGGAACAAGGCAACAGCTCCATCCCCTGTTGCTGCAGCAGCAGCTCGCGCTACAGCATCGTCATCAAATGCCCCAGTTAGGGCCGCTACCACAGTAAGTAGCCTGAAAGGACTGCTGTCTGGTCTGCTTGGTGCTCTCTGCACGGCATTATCTTTGTTTTATAACACTGGCCCTGGCGCTGTTTTGCTTTCACAGAGCCAAGCATGTACGCAGCAGCACAGTCCTCGCTGCAATCTTCTCGTTTCAGCGCGTGCATGCTAGCTGCGCATCTCCACTTGTATTACATGCTTACGCGTACGCACTGTGTTCTGTTTTTGCAAACAGAGCAATGGAGCAGGAGCAGGCAGCGGCAGTGGTCACACCAGCTTCTCGCCACCTAAAGTAGCAGCACAGTCCATTGCTGCATCACCAACAGCACTGTTTCAAGGGCCTAACACATTCAGAGAAGTTGTGCGCAGGCGTCTCCTGAATGATGTGCTGGGTGCAGCTGATGGTGGCGATGCTTGGAGGGTAAGTTGTTTTAGATACTGCATAACAGTCTCATCCATACTGCTGCCTACAACTGCGTGTTCATACACCATTGCTGACTATCATCATATACATTGTCTATGCGCGCTGCGCTCTGTTGATTGGCGCTGTGCACACTGCAGGTCATGATACTGGATGAGCATGCTACACAAGTAGTGTCATCTATTGTTGGCATGTATGACATCATGGAGGTACAATACATGTGCTATTGTCATTACATAGTGTACTGCAGCACTGCACTTTGCAGCATGCTGGTGCATCAAGCATAGATAACACCAGCATATACTGAATGTTCTGGTACGCGTGCACATGGTGCTCTTCTCCGCATCTAAGATATGAGCATGCCTAGTGAAAGGATCTACATAGTGTGATGCAGCAGTGCAGAAATTTCTTACGACAAGTTCTAATGCCATTGTTACCATGTGTATACAACTGCAGGCACGTGTAACAGTAGTAGAGGATCTCAATAAAGCAAGGCAGCCATTTAAAGATATGGAAGCAGTCTATATGCTATCACCTACGCTTGAATCTGTTGAGAAAGTGAAAGCAGATTTCACTTCTAAAAAGACGGTCAGTACTTTCAACAACTGGTACAGTACACAGTACATGTAATGCACACTTATCGTCAGTGCCAGCAGCAAAGATTGTGCATGCGTTTTATATTACGTTTAACATGACATTGTTGCACACACCTTGGTGTTGCTAGCTAGCACTGGTACCTTTGCTTGTAACGCATACACAGTATTCAGCATGTTGTATGCACTGATCATCCGAGGCAATACTACTGTGCTCAATTGTTCGTATATACATGTACTATACACATATTGTCTATGCATGCATGTATGCATGCAGGCACTGTATGGGTCTGTTCACTTATTCTTCCTAAGCTCAGTGCCAGATGCAGTAATGGACAGTCTCAGGGGGTGCCCTGAGCTACTGAAAAGGATTAAATCATTCAAAGAGATCAATCTTGACTTCATTGTAGCTGAAGCTGAGACATACCATCTACATCTTGGACTTACACGTAAGCGAACATATATACTCATACAGTTTGATACGGCTGTAGCTATGGTATAGCAAGTCTGCTATATGCATGTATTTATACTTCTGTAGTACAGTGGTAATGCGTTGATGCTACCACTACCAGTGCTGCAGAACGCAACAGTTGCGACATCGTAACTGTCTGTGACAACCATTACATAGTTGTCACACAGCCAAAATCACTAGCACATGCATCAGCGTGTGCATGACACCAATACACGTCATCTCATGTATGTATACACAATGTTATTGTTTCTACTATTGTTGTTCTTTTCAATCACACTCAGCCGGAGCAAACAGTGCATTTCATGATCTGTATGCTGGTGATGCAAGTGCTGTAGTGCAAGCTACATCGCAGAGACTTGTTACACTATGCTCCACACTGAGAGAGTTCCCCTATGTGAGATTCAGTGGCAGCAGTGCACGAGCTGAAGCTATTGCACGAGACTTTCAGGTGAGCAGTGCTTGCATACTTGTACATATATAGCATTTATGCGCATATTTAGAGTGTTACTTGACTTACAGTGCTGTGATATTTGAGTGTGCAAATGTGCGTTGGATTGCTTGGCAGATAGCCTGTACGCGCTGTGCAACACAGCATATCACGTACACACTAGTATACCGTCATAGCTGGCGGCTTTTGATTTGCCCGCTGCTACTGCTCGTGCAGCTGGTATAGTTATATTGTTTATGTTGTACCCCGCGGAGTGTGTACACAATACAAATGCTGATGTTCCTTATGCATGCATGTGCTGACTGCACTTACTGTAATTGCAAAAACAGGGCCAAATGAATGCTTTTGTAGCTGGTGCAAATGATTGGAGGTTTCATGGTCAAGATAGCGGTAGTGATAGAGGGCGTTCAACACTGTTACTTATAGACAGAGCTGATGACCCACTATCACCACTTATGCATGAGTTCACTTATCAGGTACTTTAATGTAGCACCCGCTACTTACCGCTTGCAACTGTTAGATGACACTAAAGTGATATCAGTTGTTATCATACATTGCTGGCTCGCAGTGCAGAATGATGGTTTTCGTAGTGATATATCAGCTAGTGCTACGTGTGCAGTGTTGCATCCGCACGTCATGCACTGCCTATACAGTGTGAAAAGGTATGGCTTCGGCCAAGTTTGCAGTGCCTCTACATGCATGCAAGTGTATGCAACCTAAGAGCCGCGCCCATCATTCTATACTTGAATTTTGTTAAAGGCAAAAAGTAAGTAGCCGCCTCATAGCACTAACCATTGCTTGCTACACTAATGCCACATACTCTAAAATACAAAACAGTGCTTGGTCCAAGAAGCTTTGCCAGTGACTAATGGACGCATTGAGTTTGATGCTAAAACTGGGGGTGGTGCTGCTGCTAAAAAAGAGGTCAGTTTTCGCTTTATATCTGTAAAACTTCAGTGTTTTTACCGTATATTCATGCAAAGTGGAATATCTCTAGTACATGATATAAGTAGTGCATATGCATGTTGCAAAAGCAACGCTCATCAATAAATAACAGGCAGCTTCCAAGTATAACACAGCATAGCCTAGAGCTTGTAAGTGTATAGCATGTACATGAAACATGTTTCAGTGTGATTTGTACTGATGTTGGCCTCATGTTGGCAATGTTCATTGCACTATTATACTCTTCTACAGGCGCTACTATCAGAAGCTGATGAGCTGTGGGTGGAGCTACGGCATGATCATATTGCTAAAGTACTCATGGAGCTTGACAAGCGATTCAAAGATGTACTCAGAGACAATGCAGGTAGACACTAGTATCATGCAGCAGAAAGAAAGCTATCATTATAGTTGCGTTACTCGATACTCTCAGTGTAGTGTATACTTTTGCAGGAAGTACAGTGAGGCAGTAGTAGTCATCAGTGTGTGCACGCATACACTGCGTATGCATACAAACCCTGTACTCTATTGTTATCAAGCACTTCCACAACACCGCAGATGTGCCTATGTGTCATTTGTGCCTCTGAGGCTTGTGGTGCATAATCAACATCAATGCTGCTTGCACACTTGCCTGTATATGTTTCATACTGAAGGCACTGTTGTTAATGCTATTGCTGTTGCTATTGCTATTGTGTACTTACTGTATGAACTCAAACAGAGGCTGCTGCACTAGTGAAAGGAGGAGGCCGTGCTATGTCACTAGAGCAAATGGCTAATGCTACACGTGGTCTACCTGAGTTTCAAGAGCAAACAAAGAAGATGTCACAGCACATTAACATGGCACAAGCATGCAGTGTTAAGATTGGCAGTATGGATCTACTAAGAGTTGGTGCTATTGAACAGACTATGGCTATTGGCACTGATGATGTAAGGCTACACTCTACTACTTATGGTATACTGCATGCTAAAGTGTGTGTCAAGCACGTATGTGTGCAGTTTAAGAGTTGCAGTGGTGTGCACGTGATAGTAAACAGGCATGCATAACAGTCGAGCACCGCACTGTTACATGCGCGCAAGGCGTCTGCAGTATAGTTTATGAATGATCCCACAGTACTATGCTGGCACATAGTGTTTGCTTGCACGTGTGTGCATTGGATGTCAGTACAATGCAATCCGTGTTGCTCATTCAACCCTTACATGTGGTCATGTCATAATGGGCTGATTTGCGGAGCATGTTGTTGTCCACTTATCAAAACATGTACGTGACTGTACATACACAACGCTGTACTGTAGGTTGGCAAAAAGCGTAGTAGACGTGAGTTATTGGACGGGTGGGTATTTGAAGGTGAAACAAAACCTGGGCTTATTGAGATACTCTCACAGCCTAAAACACTACAGGTAATGACCAAATAAAATCTTGGTCAATGATCGTTAAACTGTACAGTTGCTGTCACTATAAAGTTCTGATAGTATGCTGCGCTTCTATATCTGCATAGTTTGACTTATGTGTACAGTGAGGCTAGTTGGTTTTTGTGGCAATGCAGCATAGTAGTGACTACGAGATACTTATACTTTAGGAGAGTAATCAGTTTTGTGTGCGTGTGTGTGTGGTTAGTGCTTATACTGCGCTTTGTTCATTGTTGTGTACGTTGAACTGCCGCACTGCTACAGGAGATGAAATTGAGGCTTATATCTATATTCATCATAACACAGAAGGGTATAACTGACTCTGAAAAAGAAGAGTTATTCTTAGCTGCACAGCTATCTGCCAATGAACGCCAGGTAAAACTCAAAGCATACCAACATATAGTGCCAGATGCAGTGATCAACACCATGGCAATGTTCTAGAAATCTATATAGTGTGTTGCATCGTAGTTTGTAGCTTCATGGAGATGCTTCAAAATGTAGCATTACAGCAGTAGTAGTGCAGATTATGGCTGCAGCATGTGAGATGTGCCTTTAGACAGCTATCTACAAGCACGGTTGCCGATCTGCACTGACACAGCGCACTTTGCCAAACTACACTGACTATTACTGCTGTGGTTGGTTGTGTTTGTGCTGTATTGCAGGTTGTGTCAAATCTAGCATGCTTAGGTGTGCATGTTGGTGAACCTGATAAGGACTCATCATCAGCCAAATCATCTACATTCAGGTACCTATACGTTGCATGCGTACACATGTACAAGCACACTGTGACTCTCGCTATTGCTATCTATATGATGTGGCAAAGCAAAGGCCTCATGCTCGCTGCTTCAGAGAGTAAAGCTGCACACGCACGTTCACTTATGAGTATATATGCATGTATATTGGTAAAATGTCAGCGCTGGCGCCCCATTCACATTCTCAAAATGTATGTAGACGATGTTGGTCTGTGCTTGAACCAGCATTGTCTGACAACTATTTTTACCTGTTCAAACTGGTTCTTGCTTTGCGAAAACGTTGCAAACCTGACAGTTTCGGCAGGAGCAAGAGCCCTCCCAAAGCAGCAGCACCTGTTGAGGCGGAGTCAGAATTTTCTCATATGCGCTACACTTGTGCTCTTAAACAGACAGTTGAGAAACTGATCAATGATGAGCTGAGCATTGATGAGCACCCTAGTGTAGTACCACTACCCGAGTCAGCAACCAGTGGCAGCAGCAGGCGTGATGCTGCTGCTAGCAGTAGTAGCAGTGGTACCAAGAGCATAAGGTCTAAGGGCAGTAGCACACCAGGGCGTCCTACAAGTGTACAGGTACATATACAGCATACATACAGTAGTGTATTGTTATGAATCATGCATCAAGCAACGCGCAAAGCATCATAAGTATAGTGTGCTATAGTGTAAGACCAACAAAAAGCACGTGAAGCATTTCAACAGTTCCTCGCCAAACATCAGTCAGTGCTTGTGTCCTTGTACTGGTGTGTTCAATGGCTTGCAGCTTAGGATATACATGGGCGCAATGTGCTGTGAGAGCAACAGCTTATGTGGCAACAGCTCGTCCACAGTGCTTCTGTGCGCAGTGCCACTAACTGTTGCTGCAAATGTACATATGTGTGTTTGTCCCCCATGTCCAACTGCTACAACCTTGCACTCATAACAGCCTCTTGTAACAGCAACGTCGTTCTCAGGAGCAAGAGTGATAGTAGTAGTTGTTGGTGGTGTGTCTTACTCTGAGGTAGCACATAATATCATCATGCAACATTACTTGAAGCAATCATTCGCTGTATCGCTCATCTAAACATCAGCCAAAAAAGTGCATGCAGCACAACTATCACGCTCTGTGAGTGTTTCAGCATGGTGCATGTGAACGCTGTGGCAGTTACAAGGACAGGCGTTGCAATAGCTTATATCATTTGCTCACTGTGTCATACAAGTCAATGCTTGACAGAGTAATTGATGCATGATTTGTTTTTCTGCAATTGTTCTGCGCTTGCTGCTGCACTTCATGCAACAGGTGCGAGCAATGTATGAGCTGATGAAAGCCAACGGTCGTGAGATTGTCATTGGTGGTACATCTATCATCACTGCAAAGGACTACATCGCCGAGATTGAGGGCCTCTCACGATAGACTAACACTACTTGTGTGACCATCAAACAGTCAGCGCAGTAAACCAGCTGTAGCAGCAGCAGTACGAGCACGTCATATAACAGATGAGCTATTGAACAGCGCTGCGCTAAGCGCTTAGCAGCATAAGTGTGAGAGTATGTGTTGAGTAGCTGTAAGTGGCATAGTAGCTATGTACTGTGCACATGGTGGCCGTGCTCGCACTATATGTAGTTTGTATATGAACATGTAGAGATAACTATACACATGATGACCGTTGTGCACCCGTGTACGTGGCATTTGCTTGTGTGTATCCATCCTTAAGCTTGCTTTTGGCGCAAGCTGCCATCATTCTTCGAGCATGCAAGCAACACCGTACAACGACAAACAGAAACACAACATGCACCATAGACATGCTGCTACATCGATCATTTGGTATACATATATGTGCTATTTGCACCATTCTATTGTATACACAGTCATACAAGCCTACAAAATCTAGTGTGCCATGCAGCATACTGCTTGCTCACAGCAGCAGCACACACTACATCGGCAGAGGCTTGATCTTGAAGTGCATATTGACCAAGTTCATGATGAAGCACTTCAGATCTTGCGTCAAGTAGTAGAACACTACCAGTGAATCAGGGTCATTGCTAGTTTGAACTTGCAGAGCTGAGCCTAGTTTTGAGCATGTGAAGCAGATGTGATCACTACCTAGCTTGATCTCTAGCGTTTGTGAGCCGTCTTTGTTAGGCTCAGGCCACTTCTCATCTGATACATCTAGTATACCGCTTTTCTGTAGTATAGCATGTTTGTGAGTGGAAGCACAAGCAGTGCCAAAGCGTACAGCAACATTAGAGTGTGCAGAATCAGTCAGCTGTTACTGCGGTGCTTGAGAAAAAGTTGCCGGTGTTGTAGTTGAGCACAAGTTGTGCCATCGCTCACGTAAATGCAGTGCAAGTTTTGCAAGCCATCGCTTACACAATAGAGTGCAGGGCAAAGGTTGCATGCATATTCGAACAGCCAAACAGCCTGCGCGTTATCTGCTAATCCATGTGTTTATGTTATCTAGCCAGAAAACATGACTACAAAAAGCATGCCAAATTGACATGTCACAAGTAGCTCACCGTGATGATGTTCTTGACTTCTTCAAGCACTAGTGGGCTCACGTGCATCTCCTTCTGTATGAGTGCTCCTCCCTTGTAGTTAGACTGATTGATGTATCGCAGCTTGCCGTCAAATCGCAGTTGGAACTCTAATCTTTCGTGACCAAACTGGCCTTTGTGCCCAATGCTGTGAACACACATAATGTCATTGTGAAAGTAGATATTAGCGCAAAAGGATTGTTTCTAACAGTGTGAGGGCATGCGCCTATGATACGAACGGCTAAAACCGTCCAGCAGCGTCGCGTAAGCAGAGGAGGAAGGAGGGAGAGCCATTTTTAAAATATTGTAACACCAATGGCTTTTACAAGAGGCAACTTACTAGTATTCTAGGTAGAAGTCGTCATTTGGTGCTGCCATAGTGCTTGAGCAAAGATCTCTAAGGTAAGCGCTAGCAGGGGATCGCAAAGCCAAAAAGACGTTGGGCATCGCAGCTTGGGATGAGATCACGTGATATCACGCACTTGACAGCAGCGATATACAGCAGCAATCATGGCAGATGAAGAGGTAGACTTCGAGCCTGATGTCGACCTGGATGCGCCAGCAGCAGCAGGGAGCGCAGGGCGCAAGCCACGTGCAGCAGCTTCTGAAGGTCTGCAGACCAAAGGGAGAGGGCACAAGCCTGGCAAGGGTGGAAACACAGACAGAGCTACAGGAGGCAGAGCAGGTGACTTCGACAGACTAGAGCCTGCTAGACCTGGAGGGGCAGTGAAGAGCGTGGAAGGCTACATTATCTTTGTTACAGGCCTGCACCAGGAGGCTGCTCAAGATGATGTGCTTGATGCATTTGGGGTAAGTGATGCAGTGCTAGGTATAGCTGTACTTGCTGTGCTGCCGTTTGTTTGCCTGCGGTGCGCTGCAATGACCCAAGGCTGTGTAGCAAACATGCTACATCAGCGTGTACTTTAGTTGGCTTCAGCTGGATATCTTGCGCACTATTAGTTACTTGTGTTTCATTTCTGTTGATTGATTACAGCGTGAGCTTTGCATTGCACTGGTATTGCACTGGTAGTGAAAGTCCTGCGCTTGTGCGAGTCTAATAACAGCGCCTGACTCAATAAATGCATGGCTAACTCTGTACTATCTCTGTGTACATGATTGCTGCTTGCGGTTGCAGGAATACGGAGATGTGCGAAACATGCAAGTAGGCGTTGAGAAGCGCTCTGGCTATGTAGCAGGCTATGCAGTCATTGAGTATGCTCTAGAGAGCGAGGCTGCAAATGCAATCAAAGAGATGAATGGTGCAACACTACTAGGAGAAGAGTTGAAAGTTGATTGGGCATTTGTACATGGTGCTGCTACTACTGCTAATAAACGAGCTGCTGCAGGAGGTAGTGGAGGACGTGGTAGTCAACGTAGACGAAGATAAGACACAGCAGTAGCAGTAGTAATAGTGCCTTCTACGATCTGTGATGCAACCCCAGCTGGGCAACAGCAGCAGCAGCACAGATATGACACCTATACATATACAGATAAATAGCTGCTATCACTTGCTATATTGAGCAATTAACTCAAATGTTGGTCTCTCCGAACGCTTGCTTGGCTGTACAGCTGCTACTGTTGCAGTGAACGTGTAACATAGGCAGAGTGCAGATTTGTTCACTTTCTGATAGAAAGCTTGTATCATAACGCTGTGGAGAACCGATAGAAGACATGCATATACAGCAAGCAGCCAACATTGATGGCCCGCTGGCAACAGCCAAACAGACGAGTACAGTTATGCAGCAGTATATACACTTTCACTGCGTAGTGTAGCTCATAGATTATGCGTTAGTGTACTTGCCAATGTCCCAAAATACTTCGCTGTAGCTTGCTGTCAAGTATGTGTATCAACTGGCGATGCTATGCATCGACTTTCTAACTGCAGCAGCTGTGCTCAGCATCTGGACTATCTGCTTTTCCATAGTATACATATACCATCACACTTGCACTATGCAGTGCTCTTATAAGCTCCAACTTGTGTACTGTAAGTAACAACACAGAGCTGAAAAACTGTGAACACTGCTTTGACAGTGGACTGTGTTCAGTACATATGCATCAGCATATGGTGCTGCTTATTACCGCTTGTATATACCGCTCGAGTAGATACGTCTGTCAGTCAGTTATACATTGGATGCCACACACTTGCCTTTGCTACATAGCTTTATTACGGTGCTGCCATGGTTGTACTCACTGCAGTAATTTGCGCTGTGTGTCTGTGCCATGGCAGTAGCATCTACGTATGCTCTGCAGAGTCAAACGCCAGCTCGCTGTATGCACTGTATACATACATATAGTGTTGTAGCAATGCAAACATGTTTGTGGACACATACTATTGTTAGCTCAAATGCTCAGCAAGCTCATGTAAGCGATGCATAAGCGTCTTAAACTATATACTACAATTACATGCACTGTATACACAATGCATGCACCCCTGCAGTGCAGTGCAGTGTGTGCTCATGCATGCACACACATCGTGGAGAAAAACATGTGATGATCAAATCCACAAATGCGTATACATGCTTGACAAGCGGTATACTGCTGCCAATTGATACTATGCTGTGATGTACACAATCTGCTATCTAAGCGCATAAACTCATGCGGTAGTTTGCGTGCAGTTCGGTGACCGCATCCATGAGGAAATGAGATTTTGACCGTTGAGGAATCCCCAACGTTCAAGAGCGAAATTTGGTGGTTCGAAGCATTTCTATTTCTCGCGAAGAGACTCACTCACCTCGTTGCACACAGCTGCAGCCCTCTCCCACACCGCGCATAAGCTCCTTCTCCCACGATGAAGCTCGTACAGCTCCTCCTGGCCGTGATCTGCGCCATTGTTGGCGCAACAGCTGCTGATCCAGCTGATCTGGGTGTGGACAGCCAGGATCCAACCCTACCTCTCCAGGCTTCGGCACAGTGCCCCTGGGGTCAGCAACTCAGGCACTCAGCGTCGAGGAGAAAGCCATGCTCGACAAGCTGGCTCGCGGCCAGAGCTTCTCTTCCTTCCGCCATGATAAGTTCAAGATGCCTGCAATCGCTACCCAGGTGAGCGTGCATCCTTTGCAGCTTGGTGCATGTGCTGTGAATGAGCATGTTTTTTCGCAACAATCGTACGCAGCAGAGCGGGAGCTCCTTGCGGGGCATAGTTTCGAAGCCTGAAACGCCCGCAAGCTGCAACGGTTTGAGAGGGCACCAGACCTCCTACTCGCTTGCTGTGGCTGGTTGCCTCTGCGGCAGCTTTGCAAGCTCTGCGCTTCGAAATGCACGCTCGTAGCATCGCTCAAGCGTCATAGCGCACGAGTGACGCGTCGCAGTCATTGCTGCGCGCATGCAAGCTTCATCGCACTCTGCGGCTGCTACAAGCTAGTGCTCACTGCTACGTAACGCTGCTCTGAGTGTGCATGACAGTACTGCCACTTGTACAGCTTGTAGAAGGTGCTTACATCATTGCTTTGCTGATGAGCAACTTGCTGACATGTTGCTCTACTTTCAACACTAAACGCTTAGCTGCTGCAACAAGATGCCGGTGTACATGCTCTGCACTGTGTAGAGCTGCTGTGCAAACTACTTGCACAGCTGATACTGATACTGGTGCTTGTTGTATAACACATCACTTGAACACTTGATCATACAACAGGAGAAGAAGACTGATGGTTTAGATAGTAAGATTAGTGACACATTAAACGAAAAAACAAACAAAAAATTGGTAGGAGCTAGTGATAGTGTAGCAAAGACCACATTTGAACAAGCTATTGAGACATCAATTGGTGATGTTGATGATGCCACTGAT
>AXNI01006186.1:0-10158 GCA_000498555.1 Heterococcus sp. DN1 | reverse complement strand
GGTGTGCTAACTTTGCGTGTCTGGTCTGACAAGTTGAACACGAAGCACTCACCAGTGCCGTAGTACTGCGCGCATCAACAAGTGCAAAGGCAGCAGACATTCGTGAAGAAATAGGTGGGCAGATGTTAGTACTAACACTGCACACAGCATACTGCTTTAATTGTACCAGATAGCTGATATTATTGCCTGTGTGCTGCATCAATAACAGCACATACCTGCTTTCAAGCACCTCATATAGCAATAAAGTGTTAAGCAGTTGAATCAATAGTGTAATGAAATACTAACCAAGCGCAATGAAGGTGTGACTTACATTCTTATCAATATGCCATGGTGATGCAGCAAAGCCACCTAATACTTCACCTTCCATAGTTTCTACTACTATATATGTTGGCTCTTCTGCTTTCACACGCTCATAGAATTGTATATAGTTAGCACCGTGCCTGCAAGACATCATGTCACACAACACACAAGCAACAGCAGCAATACAAGTCTCATGAGCGATTGCAAGCTGCAATGCTGAAGGTAGTGTATTCGGCGTTGCACGGAATGCAGCGGCTCCAGCAACGCTACGAGCGCACTGCTGCAACGCGACTACTAGAAGGCTGAAGCGACTAGATAGCTGGTTGCAGCTAGTTTCAAACCTTTACGCTTGTCACATATGGACTACTACAGCATACTCAGTAGTATATGCGCGCATGCCATGCACGATGCAGACAATATATACTAGCACGTGTAATACCACTTACTTGAATGTGCTGAATAGTAGTACCCAGTTATACCCCTTTCTATTATCAGGTAGCGCTTCCTCCATCAGTGCTATTGCTTGAGGTAGCACTATATCACTCTCACCATTCACTAGCAGTGGTACTGTATAGTGCTGCTGTTTACCACTTGCTGTTGTAGTGTAGTAGTGCTGCACAAGTCTTGGTAGCTCTGGCTCATCATCAGTGACGTCACTGCATACGTCAGCACTTACGTCAGCCTCATCGTCACTGTGCATAGCACTGCAGATGCCATCAACATCTACTGCACCTGACCAGTACTGCTCGCCATTGTTAGCAGTACTAGCATCGTCATTAGCAGTAGTGGCAGCAGTAGCTGCAGCAGCTGCTGTTGCTGTGCTGGTATTCGCACTGTCGCTGCTGTTCGCTGCATATGTTTGCGCGCCTAAATCAGAGCTGTTATGCGTGCTTGATGAAGTAATGTCGCTGCGACTGCGTCGCCTTGCAATCACAATCACAGGTTCTTGCTGTGTATCGGTTGCAGTTGCAGTAGTACTAACAGATGCTATTGCTTCTGCTACAGCGCTGCTGACTGCTGCTGTGCAGTCACTCTTAGCACGAGCTTGCACAGTGTCACCATTGCTGCTGCTGCTACTTGCAGAAACAGTGCTGGTGCTACTGTTTTCTGGCACAGCTGCTGCAGGTGTTGTGAAGTAACTGCGCCATGTGCGTGCTGCTGCAGCGCCAGCAGAAGCATTGGTACTGTTCTGAGCTGCTGCTGCTGCTGCTTCGTGATCAAGGTTAGGCAGTGTAGTCCGTCTGCTGCGATGCCTTGACAGCAAGCTGCTAACGCCAGTAACAGCAGCAGGAACTGCGCCTGTATCGCTATCAGTGGCACTGCTGCTGGCACTGTTACTGTTACTGCTGCTACTACTGAAAATCGCAGCAGACATGCGTGTCAGCAGCCCTGTGTCTGATGCAGCTCTGTGGACTGCTTTTCTTTGCCGTACTGGTTCTCGTTTGAAGTCTACCAGCAGGTGTCCACTGTGAGACAAGATGTCCTCGCCATGGCCAGATTTGCTCAGCACTGCTGTAGCTGCTGCTGCTGCAGGAGGAGGCGGTGGCTTAGCCTGCTCAGCTCTAACAAGCAATGCTTGGCCCCTCAGCAACTGTGGTGAGCCGTACATGCTGTTCACTTTAGATAGCTCAGCTTTTTTCATGCCATGCGACAACGCAACACTAGCAATGCTATCACCCTTCTTTACAATGTAGGTCTGATAGCTGCCTGCAGCGCAGCAGAAGATGCAATTGGGATATTGTGATGAGATGTTCTGAGCTGCTGGTATGCATGTATATATACAGAGTATGCACAGTAGAGAGCCTGGCACTGGAACTGACAGGGTGTGTCTAAGCTACCCTAAAGTGTAGCAGTCGCAGTCTGCTCTGGCACGAATAACTCTGCCAGATCATTCAAGCAGTTTTATTAGGTCAAGAACACAGTAACTGCGCAGTGGACTGGTCGTGCGCATCTGCATCGACCATGCATATGCATTTGCTGCAATTGCAAAAGACGCAATCTTAAACCGATTGATAGACCTAAAATTGGTCAATGTGCGCGAACGAAGTAGTTAGATTCTGATGTATCACCTTGAGCTGGCGGTGTTTCCATCTCTCGCAAACACGCACAATTTTCAAAACTGTAAGCACATGAAGATTTTTCGGCAGTTACCGTGATGTAACCGTCATTGCGGAGCTGTGTGTGTGTGATTATATATATCGTAGCGGCACAGCTAGCGCTTGGCAAGTGGTAACAGCCAAATGTGCACAATCAATATCATCTTGCTTTTTGCACACATCTGAATTGATTGGTCATACTGTAGGTCGAGATCTGCATATGCAGTGCACGCGCACTTGCATACCACCTGACCAGGACTCACTAACAACTCAACAAGGACTCTACTGTGAGAACACTCATGTACACCTACGTATTGGCGGTGTCTGAAAACTGCACACTACCAATTTCATGCACAACCAACAATCATGCTACAAGTACTGCTAGGACTACTACTGTGTTCACTAAGCTAATCAATGCTGCGGCGGCCCCTTATCGCTGCTTACACTCACTGGCACCCTTATTGTGTTACACCAAGAGACACAGACAGCGTTACAGAGCTGCCGGTGCCGATGCTGCAGCCATTGATGTGTACTGCTGTTGCTGTTGTGTATGCTGCTCTTGCTGCTGCTGCTGTTCAAGTTGCTGCAGCTGCAGATTCTGTGCTGCAGCTGCTGAACTTGCAGCAGCTGGTACTGCATCCTCTTCGACAAGTTGCTCACCAAAGCCAATCTTGAATGTCTTCAACACAGCATAAAGTGTTAACAGTATGAAAGCATGACGTGTAGTACGCTCTCTGCACCACAGTCTTGGTAGCAGCCACAGCACTCTTTTTACAATAGTACCTGCACAAAGCATTGTGAGAAGAACAGTATAACAGTGCGTCATGCATTAAACAAGCGTTGCTAAATTGTGATCATTGCTGCCAACATAGCAACCACTGTCGTCAGGACACGATATATCCTGGGGACTCGTGTACAAAGATACTGTTCATTCAGTTTCAACGAAGACATGACTGTTTGAACGTTGTGCACGACACGTAGATTACTCTGTTGTTTGCTTACCCAAGCAGGGGCACAGTCCAGGTGGGCAGAGCTGGTTGTTATGACCAACACCAAGAGAGTCAAAGAAGCTTAATAAGAAGTGGATGCCTGCACTAAAGATACCAGTAACAGCATATGCTATCTGGCGCTCCTCTTTCTCACGCCCTGCTCGGAGTTGTGACAGCAGCAGTAGTGGTCATGCATACAGCGTTAGTGATACTGCTAGTGCAGTTGATTACAGTAACGATGCTCTTGTGTGCTATCAACATGTCAAGAGTACGTAGCAGGAACACCAAGTCAGCGTTCCTATGAGCTTCATTGGTGCTCGCGTACGCAATGAAGTGCAGCTGTTACAGTGTAATTGATTGTTGCACTGCAGTCTATTGCTGGTCAAACGACATGGACAGCAGGTATAGCATACTGTACGCAAGATGTTGATGCAGACACTTGATATTGCTGTACATCCACTCACCGAATTGCAGCCACGTGCGTGCTATCAGGGATGACAAGAAAAGGAAACAGCCGAGTGTGAAGCTGCCTCGTATCACTAAGAACTCCAGCTCGTGCGCATTCATCAAGTATGCAATTGCACTGTAGCCTGTAGCTGTGCCAACTGCAGCTATGTTCGTGTAAGAAATTGTTGTTGTCAGGACACACACGAGCTCCAAGACAAATGTCAAACTCGCTAGGCAGTAGTACAGTGTCTTCAGGTTCCTGTGACAGCCGTAACGCATACCGCAATTGCACTTGTTAGCATTAGCAACTGATTTAGCATCATGATGAAGCTTGCAGAGTACGAGCTCATTAACTTACTTCCTGGTCTCGTTAGGGAAAGTGACAAAGATAGTGCCCAGTGCTGCAGCTCCAATCAGTGCAGCAGGCGTGCGGAGGTTGTTCAGCTCTCCTAAGACATCTCCGAAGACGTTCTTCTGCACTAACAGCAGGTCAGACCCTTCAGCAGCCAGGGCCAGAGAGGCTTTCTGAAACAGTGGGCTCACCATACTCATGCGTCCATGAGCTGGAATTGAGCATACTGCATGTCGCACAGGCTTGCTGAAGGCTTGCGCTTGATGCAAAGGTCTGAACGCATGCGCAAATGAGCACATCAGCAGGACTGCAAGCGCTGCAAGCTTCATTTTGCGGCTGCTGCTGCTCATTGGCTATGCTCTGCTTATGCTTTGAGTGTAGTGCAGCAAACGAAACGCTCGGAGAAGGTTGAAGCTGCGTCATCAGTCATCAGCCGCAAGCACATGAAACCGTTATTGAGGCGTTTCATCCTTTTCCACTGGATGTTCTGTGATTTCTATTCATCATATCACGCAAGCCTCGATCCCCCAACATGAAGTTCTCAGCATGTTGCCTAGTTGTGCTGTCTGCAGTGGGCCTCGCAAACGCTGGCTCATTTGATGATTTGAAGAGTAGATTTCGCGTTCGCCGCACCGAAGTGGTTGACTCCTTGCCGCGCAACGACCTCCAGCTGCAGCAAGCCATACCGCTGCTGGTTGCTGTACCCAGCGTAGTGCTGGGACTTGACCTGCTGTTTGAGCCAGAGCGATCAGCAAAGTGAGTGCTGAATGTTGAATGCATGACACAAAGATACGATACGACATGATCTTTCGTGATGCTGTAGACGGCCAGCCTTTCTGTGTCACTGCAGCGCAGCATGACTGCAGTGTACTACACTTTGTCTACTGCATAAATCTTCAACTGCTGATCGCAAGCCCAATCAATACTGTATTTCTCTCTTGAACATCTTGTAAACAGGTTCCTTGAAGGCGCCCATAAGATGACTGATGATGATAAGCAAAACGCAATGGCTATGGGGGCTGTACAGATTCTGAAGGGCCTGCTCATTGCCAAGTTTGCGCTCAGGGTAAGCACAGCTCAATTATCACAGTACTTGCTTACAGTATTTGCATTGCTGAACTATCGCTAACGAACTATCGCTACTGACTGCTGATGTTGTGTTGTGTGCTATCGTATTGCAGGCTGATGAGGACTCACTGCGAGTGGCCAATGGACTGACCCTGACATCTGCTCTGCTTGAGGAAGGCTTTGCACTAAAAACAGTAAGTTTTTCTCCTATCATCACATATCAAAAGGCTGTATCAAGAGTTGCATGTGTGCTGAATGTGCTGACACCCTGCACTGTTCTCTATTATCTGTGTACTATTGTGTATAGGAAAAGGATGCAAAGTTCAGATCACTCACAAAGCGCAGTCAGAGGCTGTGTCAGCTAGCACGAGGCATAGTGAGTGCAGCAACACTGATTGCACTTTACACACTGCGTGGTGCTGATGCACGTGTTGATGGTGTTATTGACACTACTACTGCTCCTTACCTGGAGACTGATGAGCTCTAAATGCAGCAGCAACAGCAGCAACAGCAGCACCAATGCTGTAGCAACAGCAGCAACAATCATTTGGCGTTGCACAGCAGTGATTGTCAACTGAGCTGCTGCTGCTGCTTATTGCAGATGCATGCACAAGCTGCTGCATGTGTTAGTTTAGTCGTAATACTCTACCCACGCGCTTCAGCGCAGAGTTTTTCATTTGCTACATACATTGGCGGCATTAGTACAGAACAAGAGCGAGCGAGAAAACAGAGGAGCAATAGAGCAGTTTGCATAGCGTACAATCTCAGAAACTGCACACAGCATGACTACACAGTAGGCGTACTGCACCCTTCACTTGTGAGAAAATGTATGTATACCCTATATACACTATCCTTCCTGAGTGCTAACCATGCAGTTAGAGCAAACTGTTCCTATGCTGAAGGCTTCGGCTGCTGTGACTGTTCTTGTTCAGTAGTGCTGCTAGGTGTGGCACTCTCATTACTCTTATTGAAGTGCTCTTTAGCAATGTCTTTAGCTTGTAATAGAAACATATCTGCATCAACACCATCTTGTTCAAAGCTGTCGCTCTTTAAAGAGCCATGGAATGCTTTATGCAGCTCTAGGTTGTCATTACGAGCTAGTGACAGCAGCCTTGTAGCTAGATCTATACATACACAAGAATAGCACAGAATCAGCATGCAAGCAAAAGCAAACTGTCAGCATGCCAGTGCGTGGAAGTCGTTATGATGTAAGCAAAAAATACACATACATGATAGCGTTACACATTACAATCTGGCGAGCTGTGCAAATGTTATATACGTTCTCAATTAGATGCATAGACATGTGCCTCATTACGGCCGTATCAATGAAGCAACCTTTAGATTCATGATGAGTACATGATCAGGCGCCCAGTGATAGCAATACACTGTATCTCAACCACATAACGTACATACCTTGATCGATCTTGCCTTCTTTGAGCAAGTCATTGATAGTTTTCATGACATCCTTGCTGTGAAAGGCAAAATCGTCTGCTGATGCTACTTGTGGTGCATTTGCTGCCCTATAGATCGGTATGTCTTCCTATAGAGCATATAAGCAACGTGTAATAGATGGCGAAAGTGCAGAAAACTTCAGGCTTTAGAAGCCGATTGATATGCAAAGCTGAGTTTCTTGCAAGAACTGAATACAGAGGCTTTAGATATCGTGCAGCTTTGAGAGATTTGCAGTGTGGGCAGTCTGCATCAATAATCAATAAACAAGTAAAGTGTGTGAATATGCACAGCAACAGAATCACAGTGGCAACTGCCAAGCTCTCACCTCCTTTTCTACCATGACGCACAGTGGTGCACCAACAGGTGTTTGACTGTCGCCAGCAGGCACTAGTATCTGCGCTACATAGCTATCTTCTTCCATTGTTAGATTGATAGAGAAATTAGTGAACTCTACTTCACATAGCGTCTCTCCCTGAGACACTTTCTCACCCTCTTTCTTCTGCCAGCTGCATACTTTCCCAAACTTCTCGTCCTGCAACACCCAAGCATGCATGTGTTACATTCAGCATTGTTATACATGAGCAGGTTCCCATGATGGTTGATGCTCACAGAAGCAGCACTCACCTCTGAGATGCTTGGCATTTTGATAGGCCAGTGAGTTCTTTTGCCAGACTTGTTTGCTGGGGCTGTTTCAGTCGAAGTATACCTCTGCAAACATGCTCTGTGCAGGCCGCCTGCTGCGTAGAACAGTGCTGGATGAGCTCGCGCAGCACTGCGGTGTGCAGTGCATGCAGTTTCTGGCCTCAGCATCCTAGCCATCGAGCTCATCACTCTAGTAGCCATAATGACGAGAGTTATTAGTGCTAATAGCGCTGTGCAGCCGCAACAAGACGCGATTGGCGTGTCACCATTCCTGGGATGCGTTGGAAGCTTTCCCAGTGTGTGTGAGGATGGGGGACCGCTTCGTTGTCAATGCAACTAAGAAGTTCACTGTGCTGGATGTCACAGGCACCAGCCAAGCTGTAGCAAGCAGCAGTAGCAGCAAAAACACCACTCCTCCAGCTGCAGGATCAACAGCACNACAAGCCACAGACGCTACTGCTGCTGCACCAGCAGCTAAGAAGAGCAGCAGCAAGAACAAGAAGGCAGCACAGCCTATCAGTCTAGATGTAAGTTATGCTGCATTGAGTGCTGCATGAGATCATGCTTCACGAGGCCTGTTCCTGTCCTTTGATTGATCATGTTTTGTTGGCACTAACTGCTGAGCAACGCGTTTGTTTTACAATCATCAGGTGCCAACCTTTGACGTAGCTGGCCTGGTGAAATCTGAGCTGTCAGTGGAAGAGCGCTACGAGCTATGCAGAAGCGTTGCTGAGGAGTGCATCCAGGTGCTTTATGACTGCAATACATCTATTCAGCTTTGTGCAAGAATCATTGAAGGATGACCATATGAAATTCACTTGCAAGCACTGTCTGCAATCATTTATGTCAATCCACAGGATGATGAGCTGAAGCGCTTGCTAGAAGTGAAAGATCACCCTGTATGCTATGATGGATTTGAGCCCTCAGGTCGTATGCACATTGCACAAGGAGTCATGCGTGCACTCAATGTCAACAAGCTCACTAAGGTACATTGTTAACCCCGTTACACACAATGTACTCGCATCATGCAGTCCCGCGATATGACAGCAACTGTTGCAAATGTTTGATTGCATGTCACAACACTCGAGCACATATGCTTACTATACAGTAGCCAATCACAATGCTTTATAATACACAATGGTATGCAGTCACAGAGCCTTCTAACAGCATTGTATTGCACAATTATTTCATCTTTGATTGTGCTGTGTAGGCTGGCTGTCACTTTAAGTTCTGGGTAGCAGATTGGTTTGCACAATTGAATAACAAAATGGATGGTGATTTAATTAAAATACAAACTGTTGGCAAGTACATGATTGAAATTTGGAAAGCTGTAGGAATGGATATGAGGAACGTTCAGTTCCTGTGGGCAAGGTTAGTAACTTGAGTGACTTACCATCATCTGTCAGTTGCAGTGAGTGCTTGATGCAGTGTAGTGGATATGTGATACGCATATTCAAGTATTGTGCATGCAGAGTTTCTATAGCAACAGTACATGACTGCGTTAATGAGCAGATAACAGTAGGTGCAGGTTTGTATAAAGACTCGAGCTTGAGCCTACTTTGTAGGAAACATGCTTGTCAATCACTTGCATATACTGCTGTGCATGTATCCACTGACACTTTTACGCTGACACTTATGTATCCTAATGAATGGTGTGTGTACTACTGTGTATGTAGTGAGGAGATCAACCGTCGTCCAGAGGAGTACTGGTCACGTGTAATGGAAGTAGCAAGGCTAAACAGTGTATCACGTATACAGCGATGTTGTGCTATCATGGGCAGATCTGAGAGTGATGAAATGAGTAGTGCACAGGTACATATGAGTACATACAGTTATTAAGCTGTCTATACACACGTGTATAAGTATCACACAAGCATATGGCGCTACTGCTTCTCACAATATCAATGCACCAGTGCCAAACGTGCAAATACTAGTTTCAGGTGTGCAGATAGTAGCTAGTCAGTACAAATCTAAAGATCGCTATTGTTTCTAATCTCGATTGAGTTGCATGAATATACAGACCCTTTCGACACGCAGCAACTTCTTCGCAGTAGCCTGTTAATGCGCGATACTTTGTGTTAAACAGTGATGCTGATCTCCGCATATAAACTTCTGATCGCTTGCACAAATATGCCTGTTTCACAACATATACAGGTGTTTTACCCATGCATGCAGTGTGCTGACGTGTTTTTCTTACAAGCAGATATATGTCAGTTAGGACTTGACCAACGGAAAGTGAGTAACTCTATAGCATCAACATCAGTTTACTTACACTGAAAACTTCATTGACTATCATCACTAGCTTTAGTGAGCAACGCTGCGTGAAGTGGTCAACTATTGCACTGTGTTTGAAACTAGCAGAGTTGACGAGACCATGCTTTACTAGTTCATCTTAAAGGTAATCGCTGCAGCATCGCTAATGCATATGTATAATTTGTTGTGTCCACTGTGTACTATACTGACGTGAATAGGTGAATATGTTAGCTCGTGAGTACTGTGATGTAGCAAAGCCTAAAATACGTCACAAGCCTATCATACTGAGTCATCATATGCTTGCTGGACTCAAAGAAGGTCAACTGAAGATGAGTAAAAGTGACCCTGACAGTGCTATCTTTATGGAAGACACGTAAGTAGTATATCATATCGTATCATTGATATCTCAATTGCTGACAGTTACCAATATGCTGCACCAACTGCTGATACAGTTTGAGCGCTTGGTATATGACTGGCTTGTGGCTTGTGTCGCTTACAGATGTTGTGCTGTATGTGTATATAAGCTAAGGCGCTCACTTGCACTATGTTACAGCGGTAA
>AXNI01006162.1:0-14291 GCA_000498555.1 Heterococcus sp. DN1 | reverse complement strand
CCGTTGCGGCCCAGTAACTGCTGTGCTGCTGCTCCATGGCACTGGCGCAGCATATGGGTCCTGTTGTATTGTACACAGTATATGCATACACACATGTACAGAAGTAAGGTGTTGTAATGAGCTACTGCATGCTAGTCAGAGCGTGTTGCAACATGCACGAGACGCGCTGTGTAGTATCGTGTGCTCTTGCTCTGCATGTTAGCTTTGGTATCTGTCTTAGCGCAACCGGGCGTAAGTCTAGCAGCGCCGCTGGCGATGTAACCACTATGATTGCTTTGCAAGGTGTACAGAGCATGCTGTAACACCGCACTGCACCAGCTGTTGCTGGAAGGTTGCGATTATGTTAAACATCTATACTATAATAACTTACCCCTTTCCACAGAGCATCAGTTGACAGAGCACGCATAGCTAGCTCACAGTCTGCTACACACTTTGCCATAGGCCCTGCTACAGCTCTGTTACATATAAGCAGTGTGATAACAAGTAAACAAGTGTTAGTGTGTGCATACAAACACAGAGTGCACTTCAGTCATCCACGAGTTTGTAGTTCAGCGCATATGCCCACATTGCATGTACACAAGGCTAGTGTAATGTGCCACAGGAAGTGATGCAGTAGTGCAGTCCTGTGCTATAAAGTGTGTAGAATAGTGTTAACATCAAACTTCAAGAGAGTGCAGTTACTGCTTCAAGTACCTGATGTTACGCTGTCCACTTGGCTTGCTCTTGTTCAAAGCAGCCATGCCATGCTGTGTATACCTCTGTTAAGCAATGCAACACCACAAAACATGTACACATGTCACCGATGAGCACTTGATCCGTACTTCACACGCACGGGTACATGCAGCTTTATGCGCAATGCTGCTACTGATGATTGTGTATCTTAACACGCCAAGCTGCTGCTAGCTTGACTTCACTAAATCAGCATCAACAAGCGCACTCACTGATGGCACCTGTATTTACGGTGACTTGCGTCTCATAAGACGTATTGAAACACCATGAGTGCAAGAACATACCTCTGGTGTTGGTTTGAAGCCAACAATGCCACAGAAGCCTGAAGGAATACGTATACTGCCTCCTATGTCAGAGCCTGGGAGAGTGTACATAGCATAGCAGCAGCAACGACAACCGCAGCGCACTACATGGTTCAGCACTATCTATTCATGATTTCAATGACAGCACAGCCCACAGACAGCAGCTTGTGCAGGCTAATGCGTGCATATGGACGTGCTGCAGTACATAGTGTAGCACATCAGAGGATACTGTCGACTACATCAACGATTGCATACCTAGCCCAAGCGGTGAAGATAGTGATGCTACCATTGCGCCCTCACCACCACTGCTGCCACCAGGTGTACGGCTCAGTTTCCAAGGGTTATCAGTGCGTCCAAACACCCTGTGCAGCATAGAAGCAAATGCCAATGAGCCAGTGAGTGTTATGAGATAGACCTCAACAGCAGTACGCACATGCACAGGTGCCGATACGTACATCTATGATTTCACATATTGCTGATGATTACATCACACACGCTTAGAATCAAGATGTGCATGTAAACTGGACGTATAACAATATACTATAGGCTATACCTGTTGTCTGTCTCAGACATCATTAGCAGCTGTGGCACGTTGCTCCTCACAAAGGGGATTGCACCTCCAGTGCGCATGAGCTGCACAAGCAAGCCATCTTTATCATGCCTTAGCGCTGCTCTACAGGCCAAGCCACATGTTGATAGCGCACCACTCTGATCTAAACAATCTTTGATAGATACAGGCAGGCCTAGCAATGGCAGCTCGCTTGCATTGCTAGACAGCAGTGCGCCGGTTTCATCCAGACCTTTCGCTGTGTTCCAGGCTTCGTCATAGAGTTCTTCTGTGACGCAGTTTAGCTGCAGCAAGCCTACACTTCTGCTGCGTCGTATGAACGCTAGCATGACTGCTTCGCATTTGAGCTCGCCACTGCGCATTGCTTTGCACAGCTCCACTGCTGTCTTCTTCAGGATCTCTGCATCACCTGCATCAGGCTCAGTGCCATGAAGTTTCAAGCATTCGTGTTGACGCTCAGCTCTCTCTTGCTTCACCTTAGCACATAGCTCAGCGTGTGCACGAGTCCTCTTGTGCTTCAACAGCAAAGGTGGCCCGAACAGCAGGTACAGAGATCCAGCCAGGACTGCCAGCACTGCTGTAGCAGCAACAGGCACTGCGCTCTCAGCAGCAGTCTCTACTACAGCTGTCATGTCAACTTTATAAAGGTCAACAAAATTTCTCCCACTCTTTAAAGCAAATAGCTATATGCTCGTTCTCTGCGAGCTTATAAGGTGAGCTCGTAACTTGCTATTGAGCTGGAGCCGTAAGCACTTTGCAATTACACCAACGGTAGAATGCCATGTGACTCGCCTCCAATTTTTGAATCATGTGGAGACTTGCTGCTGTGGTAGCCACCTTGAGCAGGGCACTACCTGCAAGCAGTTTTCATGCTGCATTGCATGCATTAAGGAACGTCTGCTGTAAAGGCTCGAAATTTCACACTCGCAATCTGAGGCATAGTGTGCACACAGCTGCAGCTGCTAGTCGTAGCCAGCATCAGTGTACACAAACAATGTCCACAGCTACTGGCGCTGACAGTGGCAGAGCCGTGCACAACGCCAGACAGGCAGCCAGCTTTGATCAGAGTGTCGGGTACTTCGCCTCTGATGCAGCAACTCCTCCAGAGGTAAGGGCATGCTACCATCAGATTATGCATGAAGCATACGTGAGCAACATTCACTCACCCGGGGCCTTATTGCGATGTGATCATGCATGCTGCAGGTTGTGCCAAAGCTACACAAGATTGCTATAGTTGCAGCTGCTGCTGCCCTGAGGCCACTGGATCATGCTACAGCAGCAGCAGCAGCACAGCGAAGACTTGTAGATGTTGGCACTGGCACTGGCTGCTTGATACCGCACTATCTCGAGGTCAGTGCAACTGCTCACACTTGTAGTACTATAGTCTGCACAAAACAGGTCGAAGTGTATGGCAGTGCGCATGTTTCACCATGGCTAAATTGGCACTCGTGTATTCAACACAACTGAGTCATTGTGTTTGCTTGATGCTCTCGTGTGATTGGCGCTGACAACAGGCTGGTCTGAAGGCTGAGCAGGTGAGCATACTATGCAATATATGGACCCTTAGAATACGGTACACTATTATAGCTAGCCTACTTAGATGCGCATGCCCAGCAGATAGCATATATCATGTGACATGTCGCTAGTACTGGTAACTAGGTGATCGACTAGCTCTGGGTAGCTGCTGAATTCTATGCTTGCTTTCTGCTGATCGTGCACTTTGCTGCACTTTTGATGCCTCACAGATCACAGGAGTTGATCTGTCAAGCAAGATGCTAGCTGTTTTGAAAGAGAGGTACCCGGATGTGAGCACTTTCTGTGGCGACTTCCTTGACTATACACCTGCTCAAGCTGATGCTGCTACAGCTGCTGCTGCTACTGGCAGCGGTGATGACAGCACCCAGCAAGAGCAATTACAGGTAAACTGAACCTGTAAACTGAGCTTGTGAACGGAGCTTTTCTGTAACAGCCTGCGAGAACTGTTTTTGTATGTTAATATTGAACAGGATCTAGCGCAGAACGTACTATGCTGCTAGATAAGCAGGCATCTGTGTATGTAAAGCAAGCTCGAAATTACTGTTGCATACCAGCACAATCAAGTGTTAGCGACACTGTATATAACTGGTAGTAGCATGCACCATATCGCCTGCACTAGCAATCTGTGCTGACAGCTCATACATGTTGCATGCTGTCGTTGTTTGCGATGTACTTTACGCCAGGTGGACAGTATAGTGTATAACTCATGCTTTGGCAATCTGTATGACCAAGATGCACACCTGCAGCGTGCCTGTGACTTACTGTCTGAAGGCGGCACTCTTGTTATATCACATCCACTTGGAAGGTACGCTTCATTATAGCATTATCAATATGTATGGCTCATAGAAAGTATGTGCCATCACGTGCAGCAACAGTGTGCGATGCGCTAGTAATGTAGTTGTTGAGAGACTTTGCGCTCGCTCTGCTGTTGGTAGCTATGCAAAGAGAAGAGTGCAGTAGTACTTATCGAAACCGCACGTACACATGTTGCTTCACGGTACAAACACTGCATGGTACGACGCCAGTATGTATATGGTCTTGATGTACTGCACTACTATTTTGGTGGTGGTGCCACCATTCATCTAACACTGCTTTATTCTACTGCCGATCAAACAACAGTGCGTGCCCAAAGCAGCTGCACGAGCAGGAGCCAGAGATGGTGCCACACTTGTTGCCAACGGCTGACCAACTTCTTTCTGCAATCAAGCATCTGCCACTGCAGCTGACATCCTACAGCGATGCAAATAAGTTCTACCTTGCGCTGTTGACACGTGTACGTCACACACTGCTCAAACAGCCAGTGTATGCATATGGAACAGTGGGCAGGGGGTACGGAAGAGGCGGGAAAAAGCTGGGTGTGCCAACGGCAAATTTGAAACCTGATGGTGATGGACCGTTGCGCCAAGGTGAATTGGCGTAAGATTACACGTTTACACGTTTTGCTGTTACGCTACTTGCGAGCTGCTTGGCAGCTGTGTTCATCCGCTGCAGCAGTTAGCATTGCCAGTTGTACTGCTTTTGTGTGTATTGAGTAGCACTGCAGATGATCTACTATGATTGATGCGCTGCATAAGCGTGCACAGTTGCAATTCGTTGTGAATAGCAACACTTTCTCTTTAACTGACACGTGTGTGCTCTCTGTGGCTCTATTCATGAAATCACAAATAACATCATTGGACGCAGGCTTAGCAGAGCTGGAACCCGGAGTGTACATTGGCTGGGCAAGCGTTACACCATCTGATAGCAGTAGCAGTAGTAGTGACAGCACTAGTAGTGGTAGTGCTAGTAGTAATGTGTACAAAGCAGTTGTTAACGTTGGCTACTCCCCCACTTTCGCTGACCAGAACAGCGAGAAGATCATTGAGGCGCACTTGCTCAACTACAGCAGCAGCGACTTCTATGAGCGGCCAATGAGGCTGCTGCTGTGTGGCTTTTTGAGACCCGAAAAGAAGTTTGCAAGCTTTCCACAGCTAGTTGCTGCTATCAACAAAGACCTGAAAGATGCTGGCACAGCGCTTGACACTGAGCCTTATGCTAGTGCTCGCAGTGATCAGTTCTTTGTGCAGGAACAGGCGCCTCCTGTATGGAGACGCGGAACTGTCTAAAGAACGTGCTATCCTTACTGTACAGTGCTCTAGTAGTGTGATAGAATAGAGCAACTGTTCGCGCATAAAGCAGCAGCAGTGCGCATGTATACAGCACAGCCAGCATCTTGGAAAAGACAGATCCGCTTAGCATGTGCTAGATGATGTGTATTAGAAAGCACTGCAGTGTGTGTGTTTTGTGAGTGTTGTGTGTATGCGTGTGTACATGGTGTGTTGCGGTATCTGTGTGCTGCAGCTGCTGCTGGTGTTGCTGATTGTTTCTCATTGCTTGTCTACATTGTGTGAGCCGTGTTACAAAACGCTGCTAGTGCTACTGCTACTGCTGCTGGTACCATCACAGCTGACTGTTTAGCGCACTGTGGTGCTGCCACAGGTCAGCTATCTGCTGGATTCGCTACTGCTATTTGATTGTTTCATATTCCTTGTCGTCGTATCCAAAACATTGTGGTCCAAAGCTTGAGAGCTGCCACTGTAGCATATGGCTGAACGTGTGTTGTGTGTGTGTGTTGTCAAACTGTGATGCGCTGAGGCAACACGCCAACAATCGGTATTGGCTATGCTTGCGCTCAGTGTTGCAGTACCTGTTAGTATGTAGTGAAACATCAATAGATAATACGTCGAAATGTCAGCGTGCCTGTATGTAACATGCATGAATCACAACATGCCGTCTCAAACAATTAAGTGTAGCTTCGCGCAGAATTATATAAGTAGTAATAGTGCACTGCACAATAGCACAAACTCTGCGCACCACCAGAGCTATGCGCAACTTACGATAACTATAGATCAGTTTTGTACAGTATTCACACTGCAGTACAGAGCACTCACCATGCGTACATGAACACTACTGTCGCCTTGCAAATATGCTTTGACATGACTTATGCACTGCGCTAAACATGAGTGTGAGCATCATATGTCACTGCTGTTATGAAACTGCAGCTGCTATCTCTAACTAAAGTGACACTGCTGTGACACTGCTGCTGCTGCAACTGCTGCTGTTGCTGTTGCTGCTGCTGTTTGGTTTCTTACTGCTGATTGCTACTGCTACTTATATGAAGGTCTCGTTCAGCCTACAGTAGTGCGTGGCTTGTGTTGCAGCTCAATGACAATCACAGTGACATTGTCAGATGTGCCAAGGCGTGTTGCTAGCTCACACAGCTGCTGTGATGCTGCCTGTGCACACAGGCCTTGGTCTAGAAGCTCACGTGTATGCTGCAAAGCATCACAGATTACAGCAAATCCAGCCACATATGAATTACACAATCACAAGAGAAAAACACAAGTGTCAGTACTTGCAGACTTGCAATACAGACTACAAACCAGTAACTCGATTGCTGCTGTGGTGTGACGTATAGATGCATGCTTGCTCATAGTACCAACAACTATGCACAATTGGTTCCATACAGTATATTAGTGGTGTTCACAAGTGTCATTAGTAGTACCTTGACAGCGTCTTCATGTGACATAACATCCCACATGCCATCACAGGCTAACACTAAGAACTGATCCTCATCTGTTTGTAGTTAATGCAGTGATGTCAATGACCATCATTAGTATCCCAGCAATTGATGTACATTGCAGTCGAGCACTGCATTAGCATACAAGAAGTCCAGACACTTTACTAAAGCATAGCGTCTAGCGTATTGTGAGCTGTTGTTAGACAGAATAATAGCAATGCATATGCACACACATATCCCAGGGTGTAGTATTGCTAGATGTCGTAGCGTACCGGTAACGTCAGCTTGTTTGAACTCTGGCAGTGCAGTGACAAGGTCATCATAGAACTCACGGCTGTGGTTCTGTGGCCTGTGTGTAGCGCAGTAGCATCAACATGCACATGATCACATGGTGCACGTGTTAGCTATATTGCGTATAGCAGACAAAGGTGCACCGCAACACACAGTATGTTTAGTACTACACAGTCGGCGTGAAGCACCACTACTGCTTTCTATTTACAGATGTCATGGAGTTCAAGTAGTTGAACTTACCAATTAAATAGTAATGGGTCAATAGGGGGTACCCCTCTAGTACCTGCTGCTACTCTGTTCATTCAACGGATTGATTTGCAAGCAAACAAGAGCAATGTCGTGCGTATGATTCTTTCGTCAGCTTGTGATTCAATGTTAAGGCTGAGCGTTTCCAACCAGTTGTAGTAGGCGTAACAGACAGCACAACGCCGACATGTAGCGATGCATATGCACTGCTTGCTATGATACATATAATGATAGCGTAACACTGTTTGCATACACAACGTGATCATGACACTTGTGTACAGTAAGTACCACTGTGGAGTACATCACATGACTGCACGAACAGTGCAACGAAAGCACAAGTAGTAGCTGATAACAATGACAACACACACCTTCTCTTAGTGAACCCTTTGAAGTCCCTGTCTCCTATAGCACGACTCACACTGAGCTCACCACATGTACGAGTGATTGTGGTCCACTGTAACAGTAGTAAACGTGTTGCAACACACATGCAAGATCAATCCAGTCAGCAGTTGTTCATCTCTAAACTTTGCGATGCACAAAGCATAGTAATGCACAGATTTGTGCATACGCGCACATGTCTTACAGGCTACTGTATTACATACAAACGTACAGACATGAGCTTACACTTGGTTTTGAGTACTGCCTGTGTTTTACTACACAGCTGCAACAATACTTGAGTTCGTTCAATATGCACAGTATATGCTACACGTTCAACATGCACAGAACAGGCTGCGTAAATCTTCAAGAGTACCTTGACATTCTCAGCAGCAGCGGCCCGAATCATGGGGTCATGCAAGTCCATCTGTCTCAGCTGCCGTAAGAACAGTTCTTTCTCCTGCAGAACAGTACGCACATACATACAGAGAACAGGGGAACAGTCCGCACATACAAGTGCACAGACGTCAGCTACCATTCAGCAGCTTGATCTACACACTGCACTCATGAAGCACAATAATGCAAAGGCACTGCCGCATTGCGATCTTGGACGTACAGCGCACGTCGCTGTAAAACTAATTTGCAGTAGAGTGCGCTTGTACAATGCCAGCAATCGCGTACAGCTTTCTGCCACAGCAGCTGAGATGATCAAAGCAGCAACGATGCTGTCGTGTTGGTTTACAGATCATACGTGCATAGTGTCAGCTGTTGACGGTTCTATTGACGAATCTGTAAGCAGGTATGTTCAAGTACTTACAGTAGTAACCCAACCGTTAGCAGCTGCAATACGTAACACTTCATCCTCTCTGTCTGGCTTGTGCTTTAGTGTCATTGAGACAGCTTCACCGTTCCTGTCATGTGTGTTGTTATCATGTTGTCGTGTGTTAATGTAGCATGCAAGCACAGACATGTGAGCATGCGTATGTGTTACTACACACTGCAAGAGTGACTACGGCAGTGGGTTGCAGTAGCAGTAGTGTGCATACACGCTTACACTGCGCATCTGCGCATACAAAGCGAGCTGTTGTACAGTCAAAAGAGCGACAACAATAAGCAAACATGCCACCTTCTTCAACTCTTTTGTGAACACATAGCTGGCGTGCAATGAGCATGTTCACAAACTTATCAAGTGCATACGTTCAAGAAGTGGTAGTGTAAGGGTATGCATTGTACCTGCATAGAACAGCTTCACAGTCACCAAGGTTACCAACAAGCAGCTTCCTGCCAAGCACAAGTGCTACTAGTGCTGTTGTGCCACAGTACCAGCCCCTTGTACTGCACAGCTCCAAGAACTGGTAAGAAAAAGAAACAGTAACAAAGCCATGTCGTGCCAATGACGACCAGTGTGAATGTAGTACATGAATTGAGCTGATAGCTAGTTGCTTCAAACACAGGCAGTCACTGCAGCTGAGCCGTAATTGCAACATTTACAGCATTGTGGAACCAGTACTCCTAAGCCCAGTACTCCTAAGCAGTACGCACACAGGCCACCAAAAACTTGTAACAACAGTCTGAACGCGTGCACACGAATGCTGTTACACACAACTACATCAGTTGACGAAGTCTTAACTGCAAGTTGCAGATCAAATAATTAAAGTTGAAGTTCAACTAGTTGAAGGTGTACCTCTTCATCAGCAGCAAGGAAAGCATCACGTATAGCAGCTTGTGGATCGCTTGCAAAAGTATCATTGTCAGCTACCATAGCATGCAACTTGTCAGCCATGTACTGTGCTGCTTCATACCTGCTCTTGCCAGCATACAAGCAGTAGTGCATGCACACATGTGTGTAAGCAGCAGCAATACAGCAGTGATAGTGTCGCTATCACTACAGAGTAGCACTCTCACTAACAATACATACAAGCGATTACAGCGACTGGGTAGTAGCTGTTCACAATTGTGCATAAAGTTCGAACAAAAAATCTTCAGGAACTAGGCTTCTAACGATAACAGTACGTGCATATACACGATTATATACACTTCATGTTTGCTGCAGAAGTTTAGCGAGGTGTAAGTAGGTTAACAGTGCTTAGTGCTTACCCGCAGTGACCATCATATACACCATAGAAGCCCATGTGTTGCTGCTGCTGCTGCTGCTGCTGTTGTAGATTTACAGTGCTCTTGACCTTGCTACTACTACTGCTGCTACTGAGTGTTGCACTACTGACTAGCCTCTCGTAGTGCGGTACAGCGCAGTATCTGCGTGCACAAATATACCCACATGATGAACATAGCAAAGGTTCCGTCAGTGTTAAATTGTAAATATGTATGCTGCAGCAGCGATCGAACTTGCTTGTGATCAACAGCCTTAAAGCAGCGACGCAGTATCTGCTACTTACATGAATCAGTGTTCGAGCGATTACAACTGTGTAAGCGCAACCTTCAGTAAAGCTACTAACAAACTGACCAGCACATGAACGTAGCAGCTACAGTATCAGCGCAATCCTACAAAACAACGCGCTATCTTCCTGCTGGATGAACGTTACGGACCGAATGTTGCGAACATGACGTTGCAGAAAGAACGTTGCAGAAAGAACGTTGCGCACCTGTCCTCCTGTTTGTCCCTCCGTCCAATGATGCTGCATACACCAGTTGTCCACCATAGACCACCACCACTTTCGTCACCACCAACACCTCTGTACACGCAAATGTTGAGCGTGATAGTGATACAGACAGCTATGTGAGTGCGGTGAAACAACAATGGCCACGCTATGTCCACATGCGTGAAGCAGCCCGCAGCAGTAGCAGGAAAACAGAGGTGGTAGCTCTAAGATGTAATGGCTCTAACTAAGCAACTGCGACAATTCGTCACACTATTCTACGAGCATAGTTTGTGTGAAAACATGGTGCGCAAACAAAGCAACTGGTGTGCGTGTGTAGGATAGATTCTAGTACCTGTTACAAAACTGATCAGGTGTACACGTTATGTTCTCATGGTAGTGGCCCTGCACGTGTACAAGCACATCAATCAAAAGCACATGAAAAAGAAGTACACATACACAATGCTACAGGTTAGACTTACTATTACCATGTACGAACAGGAATACAACACACCTGAAAGGGCTGTCGAGCAGTTTTCGGTGTGCAACAACTGATGTGCACTTTGCAGAGCACACGCACTCGTGTGCAGCAGTGCAATTCTACATGCAGTTTAGCATTACACATTTTGTATAGTAGTATATACACAGTGTAAGGGATATGTATATGAATATGTACCTCATAGCAGTGTACCCTGTTGTTTATGATACCCTCTAACTCATACCCTTGACGCCAAGGCAGTACCCCTAACAGAGTCCTTAGAGAACAGTTATCGATGCCATCAGTGGTGGTACTAGCAGCAGCAGCAGCAGCTGTACCAGTGGTACCGCGTATACACCGCTGCTGCTGCTGCTGTTGTTGCTGCTGTTGATGCTGTTGTTGGTGCAGTATTGCACCGTTGCGAGGCACAGTACTACTGCTGCTGCCATGCTGTGAACTGAATGCAACTTCGCCGAGCCCCTATGATAACAGTGTAGTATATATAGAGTGATGCATCATGTAGATTGTTGTGTATTAGTGATTAGCACATTGCACTGGTGAACACAGAAGTGAGATCACATTCACCAATGCAAAACTTTATGTGACAGTGATGCTTTATAGCACTACTGCTAGCGACAACAGCAGCGGCAACAAGGCTAGCAATGTAGTGTAATAGCAGCCACATCAGTAACAGCACCAAAAGTCGCACCAGCACTAGTAGCAGCAGCAGATATCAACCGAGACCAACAGCACTAGTGTCTCTGAAAGTATAAGATACAGCATACGGCACTCCTATGCGACGAGCAGTAGCCGCATGTTTACAGTGTATACACAACATGCACAGTACTCGATACAGCGAATAGTATAGCTGGTGCTACTCATGTGAACTCTTTGTGAACACAATTAACGACGATGCCACACGAGCTATAGTGTTAGTAGTGACAGTAGTGAGTACTACTTACATCAAGGCTAAGGTCAAACAGGCCACTCTGTGAGTCATCACCAATCACAAACGCCCTATCGCTGTAGTCGCCGAGTTCCCCTGGACTCAAGCTACTCATAGGAGCACTGTAAGTACCATTACCGCCATCGTTACTACCGCTGTTCTGACGCGCAGCATTTCTGCTAATACTGCTGCTGCTGTGAGTGTGGGTCAGAGGAATAGGCACTCCTACAACAGCAGAGTAGCCGTAAGCGCTGGCAATAGTACCACTGCTGCTGCTGTTGATTGTAGTGCTACTACTGTTGTTGTTGTTGTAAGCAGTGCTACTGTGGTATGCTGCAGGCGTCTCGCCCCTTGCTGCTGCCTGTTGTTAGCAACAAGTAAACGTGCGTGAGTCATTCAGTTCAGTCGATTGCTGTAGTCTGCACACCAGTAATGTTCTGCTCACATCATGCATGTGCTCATGCACGCAGCTGAATGTGTTGGCTTGCATGAATCAGCTACGCCTTGCAGCTATACTATATGGCACAGTAACGCCTAACATAAGACTTCAATGCAACACTTGCAATCAATGTACTATGGAGTGCACACCTGACAGCTTACTATCTCCTATGATGTATGCAACAGCAAAGGTTTGATTGCTATGACCTACGGCATCAGCAAACGTGTTGAATAATCTGGTTTGGGAGAGTGCAAGTACTTGAAGTTATACCTCAGCTGCTTCCCGGGCTCTACGAACCGCTGGAGGCATGTACTTGAGCGACACGGGTGCAGGTGCTGACGCTACAACTGACATCACTGCTGACGTCACACCTGACACAAAGGACCCCGCAAAACCGCTGCCGTTGCCGTAACTGCCGTTATTGTGACTGCTGTGATTGTTACTAGCAGTGCGGTTGTTGTGGTTGTTACTGCCCCTGCTGCCGCCGCTGCTGGTACTACTGCTACTGCTGCTGTGGTCGCTGCCGTAGTCTATTGTGCACAGTGCAGGGGTCAAATCTGCAGTACATCAATCATGCACACATGTGCAACAACAGCGCCATAGATGTCAGCAACCATGCGGCAGCAATGATGTCAGTACACGATGCGGTCAAAAGGTGCTACCTTAGCTACATGATGCAATTGTGCAAGCACACCGAGTGCTCACACTACACATTCAAACATGATTTTTGTAGCGGCGCAAGAGCGGCGCAAGTGTTCATAGTATGTAGTACATGTTTATAGTATATAGCACATACCATCGCCGGTGCCTTCGAGCAGCTGACCACTGTATGCAGCACTGCCGCTGCCGCCGCTGCTGCTGATGTAGATAGGTGTGCCTCTCGCTGACACTGCTACTGCAGCTACTGCTACTGCTGTCGCTCCTGTAGTACTGCTGCTGTTGCTGTTAGTGTGTGCTGACAGAGGTGGCCTCCATGACAAGCCATTAGTACTGGCACTGTCATTGTACGGTCTGGCGCCTTCGTGAGCCTGCACATATGCACAGTTTATGAACATGCAGTATCAGTAAGCATATATACAGTCATCAGTATCTCTTAGACTTCGTAGGCTCTGTTGACGAAGTGATGTGTGTGCTGTACTATTGCTCATGCTATGCGACATAACACGTGAAAGTCAACTGCTTAGTACAATCACAACATGGTGCAACCCAACTGGCAAGCTGCTGCAACATAGAGCAAACAAGTCCTTCGAAAGCTTCAAAAAGTGCAACAAGTTGTAAGTTTATATATCACAAGCACATCATGCGCATACTGTACCTGAGTGTAGTGTGCGCTACTGCTATGACTACGCGGCCACGCCTCCTTATGCTCACTACTGCCTCTGCTGTTGTTGTTGTTGTACTGCTGCTGCTGCTGAGACTGTGCGAGAGGCGAGTTGTGTGCACTACTGCTACTACTGTCATGCTCATGCTCGAACTGCTCCAGCATATCAGGGCTCGGCGTTGGCGATGGCCTGATACAGTTACAAAACAAGCCGTAACAACAAAAACACGCTACAGAGTGAGTTACACTGTGTTGGTGTGTACCGTCATGCAGCATATCGTACATAGTGCACAGTGCAGCGCGTATTCCAATAGCACGCTCATGCATTACGACACTGCATGCGCATGGATACACGGTACGGTTATGCATCAATGCATCACGATAGTACTACAGAAGCATAAAGTCAGGCAACCATCGACAAGCACTAGAATGTATCTGGTACTGGATTGAGATATACCTCAGAAAAGGTGAGGAACTTTCTGTGGTACTGCCTCCTACACTACAGCTACCCGGAAGTGGCTGTTTACCGTTGTTGTTTGTACCCATACTTCGCCTCTTCTCACGGCCGTGACCGTGCCCTAACACCTGTTATAGATGTTGTTGTACACATAGTAAAGCAACAGTGTTGAGAAACAAGAATATCAGTTTCGCCGCAATCAATACCGCTGAGACAAGAACACACATGACTTGTGCATATCACTATTGGCAATGACTAGCACATAAACATACTTCAAGTATACAAGCACGGGCACACTACACTGAAATCAACATACCGCTACATGCGCAGTCGCCTACGCATAACACGAAGTGTACACAAGTGAATCATTGTTGAAAAACTGTTGCAAAGACGTTACGCACCTTCCCGGTTGTGTATGAACCGCTAAGGTGTGCTCTGCTGTCACTG